>MJUU01034154.1:35861-50761 GCA_002080025.1 Modiolus philippinarum
ACAATTTAACCGTGCTAAATGTTAACATATTATTAACATCTATAATTGCAAATATCAGCTGACTTTTGTTGTATCAAATTTCGTGATTTCCCTAGTAAGGGCACAAGTCGATGCAAATCATGCTTTTCTCGTCACAAATGAAGGAACGACTGCAAACAGATGTACCTTTACACCTGTAAAAAGTCTGTTGACATCATAGCGGGGCAGGACATGCTTACCCTTCCGGAGCACCTAATGTCACTCCTGGTTTTCATGGGAGTTCACACTATGAGTGCTTAGTTCTATATGTTTTTTTTTTAATTTTTTTATTTTTATTTTTTTTTCGTGCATTGTGGCTCTCTCACGTCCTTGTTTTGTCTTTGTTTTTCTGTTGCCGTTTTTGCCATGTCTTTGGACTTCGAATNGATGCAATTTTTGAGATTCAAGTGTTTCAAAAATGACGGGAAACCAGACTCCTCTGCATTTTTCATAGGTTTAACATGAGGAATGTTTATCTAATAATAAATGTGACAAAATAACACCAACTGCATAAAATTTTGTCAGAATGCTCAGAAAGATGTATAAAATGAAATTATGGAAAAAAATCAGGGGTTATCGGACAAAAAAATTATTAAGCTTTTACATGGATAAAACTAGAGAAGTTCAAAAATCTGACAGAAATACATAAACATGACCAGCGAACATCCTTAGGACACTACTGCAACAAAATTATACATTTGTGTAACTTTTATAAATAGATAATCAACTAATCATTTTCAATCAAATACAGATATTTCACAAATACTTAGTAGTTAGTCTTCCAGGGAAGACGTGTCGCCTGCGCAATAACAAAAAAATTCCAAGTTCAGTCAAACAGGAAGTGGGCAAGCGAGAGATCTGAAACTCTGTTACACGGTAAAGGTCCCAACACTGACACTTCATGACAAATTGCAAAAAGCTCCAATACACGGTTTCCGAGAAAAATGTGACACAAATTTTTGTGACGCCGACGCCGACGAAGCAAGACACTGCATGAACGCAGGCGACACAATAATAGAAATTCTGACTGAGGTAGAACACTTTATTTATTTCTCAATGAAACGATTTTAAAATTCTGTAGTGTGTGACAAACAACATTCAACTTCAGACTGAAAGTGTTGGTATTTGTGCTCTATCTGCTTTTATACATCTTTCGATTTCTGGATTTTCGATGTTTTGATTTGATCTACAATTACGAGACACAAGATGTTGAAATGGGTCATACACAGAAAGTAAATTTACATTAACTTCAGTATTTTGCTATAAGGGGCTGGGCAGCATCCTTTTTCTGCCTTTTCTTACAGATTTTTGTTGTTTTGAGTTTGGATTCTGATTCTCCAATCTTTTCATATAAACCAATACATTAATTACCCGTTATTGCACTAGAACAGACTGCTGTCATTAAAGCCCTGATGAATTTCTTATCTTTAGTAGTTACATCGTCTAAATTTGCCTGAAAGAAAATTATATAATGTAAACCCACATTGTTTTTAGTAATTCTAGAAAATGGACATTAATCCATCTCAAGGATGTTCAGAAAGTAAATAGCACATTTGCACAGAAAAAGCAACTTTAACAGAGTATGGTCACATAAAAATTGTCTTTGCAATTCAAAATTACCCATATTTTTTCTGGCTAAACACATCCAATTTACTGACTTCATAATGCATTGTACTTTGGAAATGACTTGCACTGCAAATCACATGTACTCCAAACATATAATTTTTACATACATACATGTAATTTGGAATGATTCTTACCTCTATCCAGTCAAATATTTCCTCGTTTCTTTTTTGTTTCTCTACAACTAAGTCTTGTAAATGAGCTTGGATTCTTTCTATTGGCATTCTAACTGTTGGAGTTGAAGGTTGACTACCATCAGTTACAGTGAAATCTAATTTCTGTGAAAATAAAATAACAAAGTGGCAACTATCACTTGCAGTGCAAGCTGTGTGAATAAAAATAGATGTGTTTCACATAGATCAATTGCTAAAACAACTCTAAAGAATTATAAGCAGCCGAACATTGTTGAAACATAGATTCTGTTGGGGGATAGACTGTAATCTAATTCCCAGAAAATATGACTAATACAATATCAGATATATATATTTAAATGCAATTTTTCCTCCATGTGGAAAATTTTACCAATGTCACTGGTGTTGTGACCACAATATCACTTTCAATAACAATGAAAAATTTTCAGTTCAAGTGGAACTGATTAAGTGATAAGTACTTCATTAGTATGTATTTTCAATAGTATACATTAGCACTGGAAATTTTGAATTTCGGTAATTCTTTTGTTGAAACAATAACATGATGCCCATACATGAACATTCTTCCTTTATTTGTGCTTAATCAAAATACAATAAATTACAGACGATTTGAACTGTCAGACTGAATCTTAATCAATTTGAAATAACTATTGCAGGAAGTATAATTATTTTTTGATTCCAATCAGGTTCAGTAGTAAAGAGTTGTGTATTGCAAATGCACAAATACAAGTCCATTACAGTGCTGAAAAAAAAGGAAACTTGAAAATTATATACACAGCTAGCATAATAACATAAATTTCTGTGAGATTTCTCAGATTTTTAGCAGTGTGTGTGTATATGAAGTATTCCTTGTCAAAAAACTATAAAGAGCTTGGCACTTTACAATATTACGTTTAATTCTCACCTTATCTTTCAAGAATTGCTCTACTCTATCTTCAGGTACAAAATCTGACCATTCTAAACCTGATTTTCTCCATAAATCGCCAACTTTTTTATGACCCTACAAAACACATCATACAAATTACTTAAATTTGGTAATTGATGGATAACTTATTTCTAATCATCTTTCAACACTTTTTCACAGATACTTATTTAACTTTTAAAATAAGAGTTGTCAGAAGACAACATAGCTCGCCGGGGATTCCAGTAACTTCAATGCACAATAAATTTGAAAGTAATAAAAAGCTTTCTTCACAAGAAAGTTACATATCAAATTTAAACACCCTATCACTAAACAACTTAATTCTAGAAGCAAAGTTAAAAAATTTTTAAAAATTGCCCTCAGGACAAGGTCAAGGTCAAAATGTCTACAAATATGGTACCATTAGAAAGCTCTCATCAAAAGAACGTCACATACCAAATATGAACACCCTACCACTAAGCAATTTAATTCTAGAAGTGAAGTTAAGTTTTAAAAAAATTGCCCTCAGGGCAAGGTCAAGGTCAAAGGGTCTACAAATATGGTACCTTTAGAAAGCTCTCCTCATAAGGAAGTTACATACCAAATATGAACTCCCTACCACTAAAAGCCTACCTTCTAGAGGCAAGGTTAAAGTTTTTTAAAAATTGCCCTAAGGGCAAGGTCAAGGTCAAAATGTCTTCAAATATGGTACCTTTAGAAAAGTCTCATCATAAGGAAGTTACATACCAAATATGAACACCCTACCACTATAAAAGCCTACCTTCTAGAAGCAAGGTTAAAGTTTTTCAAAAATTGCCCTAAGGGCAAGGTCAAGGTCAAAATGTCTACAAGTATGGTACCAAAAGAAAGCTCTCATCACAAGGATGCCACATACCAAATATCAACATCCTAGTTCTTCAGGTCTCCATTCCACAAGCCAGGTTAAAGTTTTGCTGACGCCGACGCCGACACCGGGGTGATGACAATAGCTCTCCGGACATTCGTCCCGGCGAGCTAAAAACATTCATTTTATATTGCAAATTTATGTTTTACCATGTTGTAGAGACTTTGTGTCATGTGTACTTACTCCATATGTCATTTTATATTTTTACATTGCAATTTTTCAGTCAAATGCCAGTGCAAAATTTTCCCTAATTTTCAACAATAATCTTCAAATTTTGCAACATTTCCTGTTACAAATGATTCTCTCAAAAAATCATTTCAAGACTAATGTTTATGTACTGTATTACTCATAATAACCACTCCACCTTTATTCTTGTTTGAAATATTTGAAAAATAGCCGAACTTTGATAGCTGAAAACTTATAGGGACTAATGAAAAGTTGAAGCTTGAGTGGTATTTTGAGCTATCAAGGTCAAACTATGTTACAACATATAAAACAAAATGGGTTCCAGAAATCTTTTGTTTTTCTAGCTATTGCCATAATTGTAATAATTTACCAAGCATAAAAGGAAACCGCAAAGCAGTTACTGTGTTTCTCTTATGATTCACACTCATTACCTATTCTTTGCACGAATAGTTTTGTGGTAAACAATGAGACCTTGAATTTGCAGTTAAGGGCTATTCCATTAAAATGGAAAGGGGGTGGGGGTCATCGGTCATTCTTAGCATGTTTCCATTGGTTTTATGTAAAATTATCTAAAAACAGTTTGTTGGTTGTGGGGGTACTTTTGAAAGTCCCTTCCTACCTACCCACATCCATTAATGGAATAGCCCTTAGAAATTAACTAGTTTTGTCACTTTTACAGGAATTTCATTGGTCAAGCGCAAAGTTATAGCACATCAAGCACGATATGCTATCTATTTTTCACAGTTTCTATTGGACCACTGTGAAATCTTGTTGTTAATGATTAACATTGCCTAATAAGGGTGTTGATATTTGAATCAAAACAGCTATATTACTAGCAAGCAAAACACAGATCAGCAGTTCAGCACTAAAAATTTACTGCATTTATTTATGAAAATCATAAGACAAATATTTCTAACAACTCGAAAGAATTGTAAATCGCTGGATATCAACTCTCATTATCTCATTTCAAATACATGTATAATAAACTTGCCAAATGCTCGTTTATTATGTTTTGAAATTACATAACTCTAGTTGATATCCAGCAATAACAATTCTCTCTTGTTATGAAAACTATAAATATCTTCCTGAGGTGTCTTCTGGACAATTTGAAAGGGAATAGTCAATTTGTAGGCTAAACTTTGTGCTGTTCAACACAATTTTTGAGGGCTTGATTGTAGTCTCAGAGATAAAGTCTTCACCATTATCTTCAGACAGGGATAACTTGAAATCATCATCAACTACTTCAACAACTAAATTTTCCTCCTCTTAATCTGGATATAATGAGTGCCCTTACCTCACGATCGCTGGCATCATGGAGAATTTCAGCGACTAATATTCCTGCTTTGCCACTTTCTTTTAGAGGTTGGCATGCCTCTTTGAGGAAACTAAGAGGTACACTACCGTCTTGAACCATTGGACCTATCAGTTCTCCGAAATACTGCCATATTTTTGGAATGTCTATTTCCATGTCTTCAGCAAAAGCAAGAACAGAGTTCAGTCTAAAAAAAGAACTATTTGTTTTTTAATCAACTGTTTAATTTTAACATGATTTCATTTCAATGAGAATGTATCCAATTTGTCAATCTGCAATTAATCTAAATAAAGTAAACATATTTTGGCATAGTCTGTATTTTCATGAAACTGAACAATAAATTTTCACATATTTCTGATGATAATGATATCCAAAATGGCTTGCATATGCAATCAGCTGACAATTATTTTCCCCTCAATCATCCCCTGAATTTTTGTATAATAAATCCTAAAATGTAAGAACTTAAACCTTGCACAGTAACTGAAGTAATTTGTGAAAAACATTTTTATAATGAGTTTACATTTGCATATTGTAAACAGCTTATTTGTTTCAATAAAATTGTCAGGTCAGGACGGTAGTTTCAGAGATAAGTTTTCATCACTATCTTCAGACAGGGATAACTTGTTATTCATCATCAACTACTGACCAAAATTAGAAACATTCTTCTGAACTTAAATCCCTTATTGCAGCCAACTAGAGCATGTCGAACTGGCGTTGTCGGAAGGGCCCCGCAATTTCGATCCTGAAATTCCATGTAAAAGTAAAATTGAGGTAAGTGGGGATTCACATTCTGTTTGACACAAATGTGTTGATACAGTAATTTGCTGGATACAGTGAATTCTTGAATTTTTACCAAACCATGTCATTTTTCAGCTTCAGACTTAATATCAAATCATTCCAAGTTGATACAGGTCTAAAAATCTTATGAAGATAATTTGGTTTATAGTAAAAAGTAAAAGTATTGGCAAACAGGAAGTGGTTGATCGACAAATTTGAAAAACCACTTTTGCAATTCAACTCATCATTTCAAAGCTTCAAACCAAATTTCCAATCATTCCCTCCAGTAGAAGCCAAGAAATCTGTGACCGAAATTTAGTTTTTAGTAAAAATTCAAAGTCTCAGCAAACAGGAAGTGGATGTCTGACAAACTTGAAAATTGTTTACACAATACAACTCATCATTTCCAAGCTTTAGACCAAATTTCAAATCATTCCCTTCAGTAGAAGCCAAGAAATCTATGACGGAAAATTTGGTTTACAGTAAAAATTCAAAGTATCGGTAAACATGAAGTGGATGTCTGACAAACTTGAAAATTGCTTACACAATACAACTCATCATTTCCAAGCTTTAGACTAAATTTCAAATCGTTCCCTTCAGTAGAAGCCAAGAAATCTTTGACAGAAAATTTGGTTTTTAGCAAAAATTCAAAGTATCGGCAAACAGGAAGTGGGCACCCGACAAACTTGAAAATTGCTTACACGATACAACTCATCATTTCCAAGCTGCAGACCAAATTTCAAATCATTCCCACATACAGAAGCCAAGAAATCTGTGACGGAAAAAATTGTTGACGGACAGACGGACAGGGCACCCGCATCTCGATGCGGGGCCCTAAAAACACCACCACTTTTCAAGGAACACATAGTGTTAAAAGATACCGCTAATTAGCATTTCAAGAAACATTCTGAAGGACAGACATCTGCTGAAATTCAGAAAATCATTTCTGCAACGATTTAGATCTATTACCAAAATAAAAGATTGTTCATTTCAGATTGTCATATTGGCATCCAGAGATATTCCTTGGAAGGTTTCTGAAAATGAACAGTTGAAAAAGTGTGGCAACATTGGGACAAGCTAGCATTCAGATTACCCTTGGGTTTCTGAGAACTTTCAATTGTATCAATTTGGCCATCTTAAGAAAATGAAATTTAACGGCCATGACAGTTTTACACAAACAAGTGTGGATCGTATTGCAAGGCAATACCAAGTCCCCTACCGGTAGGACAAGGCTTTATTACACTAGCAAAAATGGTAAAATATGTTTTCTAAGTTCAAGACCCACAACTCGGTCAAAAATCAGTGGACCGGAACCAAACTTCAACTTGGTCCGTAACTCATTAAGGTAGACTCGCATACAAAATATCAGATCAATACGTGCAACGCTTTAGAAAATAAATTCGGAAAACTGATATTTTACTAAAAAAAGTCCAAGGTCCATAAGTCTGTCAAAAATCAGTGGACCGGAACCAAACTTAAACTTGGTCAGTAACTCGTTAAGGTACTCACATACAAAATATCAGATCAATACCTGCAACAGTTTAGAAGAAAAGTGCAGAAAATTGATGCAGGACTGACAGACGGATGGACAGACAGATGGCTGGAAGGACAGAGTGCAAACCTAAAGTCTCCTTCGGCTATCACCGGTAGGGGAATAATAAAACTTACTTGTACACACACACATATATTAAACTTTACAACTGATATTTTAGTAGTCATGGTAGCCAGATGCCAAGAGGACTTACAGAAAGGATTACCCAATAACTGTTACTGAATAGCCTCAGAGATATACTTGTCACCACTATCTTCAGACAGGGATAACTTGAGTTCATCATAGACTATGGGGAAGTACTTGAATGCCTCATTTTTTACACGCTTGTTATTCTTTATATCATTTAAAGATTGAAAGCCAATTACTAATATTTGACAAAATTCCAATCGAAATGTAATATTGTTTTGGAATATGCAAATAGTCAGTAATAAATTCCTGACATACCAGTCAGAGAGGTTTTAGAATATTAGCGTTTGAAGATATGAAGGCATACACATACACTATACACTATGATCTGACAAGTTATCGAGAAACAAGATTTGAATTTAGCGACAACTGACAAAATATCATGCGACTGTGATATCATTAACCAAATTTTAATTTTTTCTATTTCTTAATTCCTTTTTTTTTCTCCGATTTTAATTTCATATTACAGACTTGCCTACCCCTCTTGGTCAAAATAGTAAGTTACCTGATCAAAAATTGTAATCTGAAATGAAAAATAGTAAGGCCCTTTTTAATGTAAAACTAGAGAATGTGTCTATAAGACACGGATGCCCTGCCGACAAATTTTTCATAATAGATAGCCCAAGTCAATCGGGCATAAAAATTAGTTCCTGGTCGCTGAATCATGAGAAATTACCTTTACAGACGATTGTTCAATAAACTTTTGTTGAATAATGGAAAGTAAAAAAAATACCATACTAAAGGCTTTTAAACATTAAATATTGGTTAAGTTATAAAATTATCCATGAATTGTGTAGTATTCACCAATTAAACATCTAGCTGTTTGAAATGGGCCTAATGCAAAAAATTTAACAAAGTCATTCAAGCAGAAAATAAGCCAAAAGTCACTAAAGCAAAAACTAGAGGCTCACATGAGCCTGTATCGCTCACCTGGTGACTGGTTTATTCATTGTTACCAATAGACCACCCATTCATACTATAAATCAGTTCACCAGATATAACATTTTCATTCTTGGATGAGGTACAAACTAAAAATCTCAAACTTTGGAAGGGATCACCCAAAGACAATTGTAACCAAGTTTGGTTCAAATTGGCTCATTAGGTTCAGAGGAGAAGACATTTGAATGCATTTTGTTAAACTATGTTCCCTGCTGGTGGCCATCTTGAATGAGGTATGAACATAAAAATCACAAACATCTAAAGACTATTTTAACCAAGTTTGGTTCCAATTGGCTCAGTGGGTTCAGAGGAGAAGACATTTGAATGCATTTTCCATAGGGTCCTATTTTCAACTGTGCTCCACGCTGGCATCTTGGATGAGGTACGAACATAAAAATCACAAACTTCAAAGGGGACCACCCAATGACTATTGTGACCAAGTTTGGTTCAGTTTGACTTGGTAGTTTCAGAGAAGATCTTTGAATACATTTCCCATAAGGTCCTATGTTATACTAAATTCCCCGCTGGCAGCCATCTTGGGTGAGATGCGAACCTACTGGACATATGTAGAAATTGTAGTTCTGGAACACCTCAACACTTTTGCGATTCACATTTAACCTTCATCTCAAACAGTTGTTGAAATGAAAGTAAAACCATTAAAAAATTGTGAAAATTCAAAGAAAAAGCGGCAATAACTCCTATGTGGGTTGTCAGATTTTCTTCAAAATTGCAGGACATGTAGATCTTACTATGCTGACCATTTTTGTTACATAAACTTCACTTCTATCTTCTACCATTTTCAATATATAAGACTAAAAGTAACGAAAAACTGAAATTTTATGGAAAAGGGGCAATAACTCCAAGACGAGTACACGGATATTCTTCAAAATTGCAGGGCAGGTAGATCTCATCATGCATGATCATTTTTACTCATGTCAGAATTTTGATATCTGTAATGGTTTTTGAGTAATTTGCAAAAAACGGCAATTTACCCCATGTTCTATTTTTAGTTACAGCAGCCATGTTGTTTGGTCTACAGTCATAAAAATCACAAACTTGAAAGAGCATACCCTGGTGATGATTCAGGCCAAGTTTGGTTAGTATTGGCCCAGTAGTTTCAGAGGAGAAGATCTTTGAATAAAAGTTAAAGGACGGACGGACAGACGGACGGACGGACGACGGACGCCGAGTGATGGCAAAAGCTCACATGGCCTTTGGCCAGGTGAGCTAAAAAAGAAAGTCAAACTGGCCTTGATTTGGATAGTACTCATCAAGTTGATTTATTTTGATGCAACAGCATTGGGATAGCATGTTAAGTCGATGAGAAACAGACTTAAATGCAAAATTTAACAAAAGTCACTCAAGCATAAAATATAGGTCAAAACAACCTAACTGTCAATGTTTTAGGTAGTACTCATCAAGGCAATCAATTTGATGAAACATCATATTGTTATAATGCGTAGTTGTTGAGAAATTGACTTTAACGCAAAATCTAACCAAAGTCAATCAAGCGTAAAATATAGGTCAAAGCCACCTATCTGTCAATGTTTTGGGTAGTACTCATCAAGGCAATTAATTTGATGAAACATCATATTGTTATAATGCATAGTTGTTGAGAAATGGACTTTAATGCAAAATTTAACCAGTCATTCAAGCCTAAAATATAGGTCAAAGCCACCTAACTGTCAATGTTTTGGATAGTACTCATTAAGGCAATTAATTTGATGAAACATCATCGTTATAATGCGTAGGTGTTGAGAAATGATCTTTAACGCAAAATTAAACCAAAGTCACTCAAGCGTAAAATGTAGGTCATAGATCCCTAGTTGTTGGTGAATCTGTGAGTACTAATCAAGGTGCATGTACTGATAAAATATTATCAAAATACCACAAGAGGTTACCAATATATGGACCTAAACGCAAAACTTGACATCGGAACGTAAGGACGTACGGACAAGGGTAAATCTATATGCCCCTTCCACTTTGTGGCTGGGCATAAAAACATGTTTCAATACAGAAATTACACTCTTCAGTGAAAGGCACATTATGTAGTTACACAATACTCCCACCAAGAATACTTTTTTCCTCAGATGGAAACCTAGAATTCTTGTCTGAAGATCATTTTTACATTCTTTTTATTACTGGAAATGCCAATTTTAACAATAGTTTACGGAACCGCAATGAAATGACGGACTGGAACTGAAAGTTTTCCTGATACCGCAAATTGACCAAGTCGTAAGAAAATGGTACACCATCCTAAGGGCGCAAGATGACTTTGAAATTAATAAGCCTTACGCCAAAATCATAAGGGTAGGCAAGTCTGCATATTACTTCCTTTCTGTAGTAATGTTAAATATAGATTTTGTCTAGTTACTTTTTGTACCGTAATTATTTGCATTTTTCGACCCTCAGATTCACCACTTTTTGGGGATTTTGAAAAAACGTCGAAAAATATGATTTATATTTTCAGGGCAGATTTCAACAGAAATCGGCGATCGGCACATATGTCATCAGTCCCACTCTTTACTGGTAACAGTTACCTAATTATGAGTGCCTGTTATATCTTTTTAATAAAACTATGCAGTATTTGTGTTGTTTTTATTATTTAAATAAAGCTATTCAGACTTATTGCTTTATTATTAATAAACTTATTCAACAACACGTTGTTTACATTTTACCTGGACTGAATCATGTGATCAGGGTGGTCTGATTTTCTCTCATTAGACTCGTGTATTGCCATTATTATGATCAGATAATTTTAATAAAACTCATTTAATCACAATGCAATTAGCATTTACTAAGATATCATAGTAATTTGTACACACAAGCTGTCATAAAAAGTTCATCACTTTGTTGTGTATCGATCCAGAACAAACAATGATTTCCGGTATCTATTTTTAACAAAAATGTGTTTACAGTGGAACAATATGGGGAAATCAATAAAAATTGCAAAGAAAACAGAAGTGGAGTTGATTGTTAATTTTAGAAAAGCAAGTATAGTAAAAGAAGACATGAATTCACTTTGATAGCAATTTATTTAATTGACAACTTAAGTTGGGCTTGGGACACTTGTTTTGACAACAGCTTGTCATATTGTTTATTGTAATATCATCTATCCCATATCCACTCCTAATTGAGGCCCTGAAATATAATTAAAGGTGACACTTTACTGAAGTGCCAAGCGTGGGTAATACCTTAAATGGCTGCCAATCACGTGACTATCACCTGACACTGACCATTCAGTCACTTTTAATGTACTTTATAACAATGGAAAATTAAAAGTCCTATTTATATACAAATTTTATTCAATAATTTCAGTTTATTCATTAAGCAAATGCTTTGAAATTCCTTATTCATTTCTTTTTTAAATACAGGAAGTGACCTTCATTTATCTCCCTTTGAACAATTAAGTAAACAAACCATTCATGTCTGGAACGATCTTTTCCAAATAAAACATGTGAAAAATATTTTATTGAATATACAAGGTAACAAACTGATAATATTAACAAAGAAAAGGATGTTTGTACATCCTGAACAGTGTTGTTGAAATAATTATTGTAATTTCCTTTCAAATCAATCAACTTCAATTTTTTTCACCAGACGATTTTTGAAGATAGTCGAAAAATTGAAGATATCAAAATTTTGACTTTTCTGAAAAAATGAAAAGCGTCGAAAATGTTGACCGTTGAATAAATTGAGACAAGACGGTAGTAATGTCAAATATAGATTTAGTCAATCTTCATCTTCTGTCGTATGTTTCTCCAAGATTGGGACACTAGAGTGTGTCAAATCTTGTACCAGTCACTCCTAACCACTGAAACTTTCTACACCAATATCAAAAAGCCTTGTGTATACTTACCCTTGCAAATACTGTTTATCTGTAATGATTGATTTTTTGACTAGATCATGAAGTAACAGACCAGTGTGTCGTCTGGCAACAGCTGATCTCTCTAGTACTTGATTAATACATTCAGAAACGAACACATGGATATATTGAGAAGAATTCACTTCCTCTACACAGGTTAAAGCTTCCTGTAATACAATATTAAAAATCATATAAATGGCTAATCTGTAAAATGTCTTGTAAATCTGATAAACTGTGTGTTATATCTGTTAAAACAACTTGAAGGATTTACATGCATTTGTCTATTTTCTACTCAGTTTTCATATTTTGTAACTGATGTGGAAACATTTTTCTTTTCAGTAGTAAGAGAACAATTCTCGTGAAATTTAACACAACATCTATTTGGAATACAATCCCCAGTGTTTTTCATGTTTCATATGAGAAACAGTTTCTACAACTATGAAATGTCTCACATCTCTCAAAAATAAATTTTCAATATTCAAAGACTGCATTTGCAAAATTTAACTTGTGTGAGAAATTCCAAAATCAACTAGTTCTAACTGCAGGAACTAAATGGGATTTATTTGCCTTCTTAACAATAACGGATATACATGTAAATTTTGGCCATGTATACAATATAGGCAATTTATTTATACACAAATATCAAAATTTGCATAACCATATTTTTATAGCACAGCATTTTTTTCCAAGTACATCCACTTCAGGGCTATTCTATTAATATGGATGTGGGAGGGTAGGAAGGGAAGTTTAATGATCAGACATGGGTCCTGGGTCATTCTCATAAGGGCCGATCCAGAAATAATTGTATGGCTGGGAGGTGGGGGGATGTTCAGGAGGTACTTTTTAAAAGGACCCTTCATGCAAAAATTTTAATTCATTTGTCTCTTTGATTCTTCAGTGCAAGTCTCCAATATACCCCACTACCAATCAAATTTTAATACCCTACAACCTATTAAATTTCAGCTAGTGCCTTCCGACCCCACCCCCCTTTCCATTATTTGTGGAACAGCACTAAGATTTATACAAAATTTTCTAAAAACAATTTTGTTGTTGTGGAAAGCCCCTTCCTACCCTCAGACATTGATTTTAATGGAAATGCCCTCACTGATGGTAAAGTAAAACCTATGTTTAGTGACCACCTGTATTCAGTAATCACTTTCATACATGTATGCTAGAGTTTCCAAAGGTAGTGAATATCATACTGGTTTAAATTGTAACCCGCATTAAGCTATTTTTTAAGTGTTACTGACCTTAATATCCTGTATATGCAGGTATTCATCTAAGATTGCATGAGTCTTTTTGATCATTTCCCCTTCTGTCAACTGACTGCCAGCAGTAGGTGCAGGTTTTTCAGGCTCTTTAAAAGTGCCTTCACGAGGTTCACGACCTCGACTGCTTTCCCTACTTAGTCCTTCTCTAGGAGTGGTTTGACCACCAGCAATGGACCTGTAATTGAACAATGAGTTCAATAAATTAAATTTTACATAAACAATCTAGCACTTGATTGTGTTCTTTGAGGAACAGACCACATAAAAGTTTCAGAGAAATATAGTCATCAGTTACACTCAGACAGGGATAACTTTTTATTCATCATTAACTTATATGTGTGATCAGTATTAAGTCAAGTCTGTTTTTTTTCTTTGATTTTCACTGTGAATATGCAAGTTCTACTTTGGTTATTCATTCTCTTTTAAATCAAATCTGCCAGTGTTAAAATAAGGGCTATTACATTTAAAATTCCCACCGGGGGATGGGTGGAACACCAGTGAACTATTTTTCTGTTGGTGGTGTGTAAACTTCTATTGTACCATTATAATTTAATTATACATTTAAATTTTTTTCTATTGGTGGGGGGTATAAAAATAAGTGGCGTTCCACCCCCTGGTGGGAATTTTTACTGGAATAGCCCTAAGCAAAAAATGGATAAATGATAAATTTTTTATGTCCACACTTCAGGACTACAGGATATTGTGACTGACACTTACTGTTGTAGGCAACTATCAACATATTAAGACTAATACTGTTTCACATCTGACAAAAACTTAAGTTTTAGGCAAGAAAAGCTCTGTATGCAAACAGCAAAAAATGTTGTGACTACTGGAAATAATTTCCTAGGCTACAATTATTGATCAACAAACAGCTGGCAAGTATTCTTCATACAGTAAAGATATTTGTCGATGTGTGATTTTTACATTTACTTTTTACATGCCAATATTTGTTGCCTTACCTAGCAGCAGCAACAGCTCTTTCTTTTTCCTGTTCTTGTGAAGATCTGGGAGTAATGCCCTTTGGTCTTCCAAATCCTCTACCTCTTCCACCATCTCTGGCAGGACTAACACCATACCGTGATCTGCCCTCATCTTCAGGTTTACTGAGAGCTTGGAATCTGGTCAAGAAAAAAGTAAATTTCAACAAACTGAGATTTAAGTTTAGTCTTTACTATTTTTTTGTCTAATCACATTAAATATAGCATCCTTACATTATTTTT
>MJUU01034155.1:10780-35372 GCA_002080025.1 Modiolus philippinarum
GGGTTTTTTCCCTATTTTGTTTCTACTAGTAGCTAATAACTGTGTCTAGCTTCTTTTTGTGTCCATCTAATTATTGTGTCAAGCTCTTTACTTTGTCCACATTCACTTTAAACTACTTTTGTTGAAATTTCAGTGGTCGACATGCTGCGGTCGTATCATGCTGCGCTTGGCGTAGCCCTTTATTGTAAGTATGTTGTATCCTTTACTTACTGTGGTTTGAGTTTTTTTTTTGCACATTTTGATTAATTTTAACATGTTTTTTTTGAAGGAGCAAAGTCGTCCAAGATCTGTGATGCTGGACATGACAAACTAAAGTTACACGGTCGTGGTAAAAGTTATAGTCGAGGTGATGCAGAACGACTACTGAGAAAACTTGTTATAGAATCAATCCTAGCAGAAGATCTTCAGATAACTGCTGCAGATACAGCTGCATGTTACATCAGATTGGGCAAAAAGGCTAATGATGTTATGTATAATAAAATTAAGGTAAGGCAAGATGTTATCATATCAGACTGGCAAAAAAGCTAATGATATTATGTATGATTAAATTAAGGTAGGGTAGCTTGTTACATCAGATAAGGCTAAAAAGCTAATGATGTTATGTATGGTAAAATTAAAGTAGGGCAACATGTTACATCAGACTGGGCAATAAAGCTTGTGATGTTATCTATGATCAAATTAAGGTAAGGCAACATGTTATCATATCAGACTGGACAAGAAAGCTAATGATATTAAGGGTGGGGTAGATTGTTATATCAGAATGAGCAAAAAAGCTTATGATGTTATTTATGTATAGTAAAATTAAGGTAGGGCAGCATGTTACATCAGATCAGTAAAAAAAGCTTAGGCCAAAAAAAAAAAAAAAAAAAAAAAGATGTGAGTTTACTGTCACATGCTGAAAAAAATTAGGGTCGGTCGGTCAGAAATTTTTTTTTAATATTTTTTTTTTTAATTTTTGAAATCAGCGATAATCCGGATTTTTTATGAATTTTCTCCAGTCCGGTATCAATTTAGTCTTTACCCAAACCAGAAGTCACGAAATCTGGGTCTTTTGTTGTCATTGACTTTAAAAACATGTTTCTACCTCAAATTTACCTCGCGCGGAAGGGTTTTTGCATCAAAACTTTGGCAGTTCTTGTACATAGGGACAAAAATGGATGTTTGACAAAATTTTGATGATAAAAAATGGTAAGGTCGGAGGCAAAAAGTTTGGGGTCGGTCGGGTGACCATAAACACAGCTATTTTTTTTTGGCCTTATGATATTATGTATGATTAAATTAAGATAGGGTAGCTTGTAATATCAGAATGGACAAGAAAGCTTATTATGTTATGTATAATAAAATTAAGGTAGGGCCGCATGTTAGAGTGGGCAAAAAAGCTTGTTATGTTATGTAAAATAAAATTAAGGTAGGGCAACATGTTACATCAGGTCAGGCAAGAAAGCTAATGATTTTATGTATAATAGAATTAAGGTTGGGCTGCATGTTTCATCAGACTAGGTAAAAAAGCTACCGTCTTGTCTCGATTTATTCGACGGCCAAAATTTTCGACACTTTTCATTTTTTCAGAAAAGTCAAAATTTTGATATCTTCAATTTTTCGACCATATAAATATTCAAAAATCGTTTGATGAAAAAAATCAAAGTTGATTGATTTGAAAGGAAATTACAATAATTATTTCAACAACACTGTTCAGGATGTACAAACATCGTTTTCTTTGTTAATATTATCAGTTCGTTACCTTATATATTCAATAAAATATTTTTCACATGTTTTATTTGAAAAAGATCGTTCCAGACATGAATGGTTTGTTTACTTCCTTGTTCAAAGGGAGATAAATGAAGGTCACTTCCTGTATTTAAAAAAGAAATAAATAAGGAATTTCAAAGCATTTGCTTAATGAATAAACTGAAATTATTAAATCAAATTTGTATAAAAATAGGATTTTTAATTTTCCATTGTTATTAAGTACATTAAAAGTGACTGAATGGTCAGTGTCATAGTCACATGATTGGCGGCCATTTAAAGTATTACCCACGCTTGGCACTTGAGTAAAGTGTCACCTTTAATTATATTTCAGGGCCTCAATTAGGAGTGGATATGGGATAGATGATATTACAATAAAACAATATGACAAGCTGTTGTCAAAACAAGTGTCCCAAGCCCAAGTTAAGTTGTCAATTAAATAAATTGCTATCAAAGTGAATTCATGTCTTCTATTACTACACTTGCTTTTTTAAAATTAATAATCAACTCCACTTCTGTTTTCTTTGCAATTTTTATTGATTTCCCCGTATTGTACCTCTGTAAAGACATTTTTGTTAAAAATAGATACCGGAAATCATTGTTTGTTCGGGATCAATACACAACAAAGTGATGACCTTTTTATGACAGCTTGTGTGTACAAATTACTATGACATCTTAGTAAAAGCTAATTGCATTGTGATTAAATGGTTTTTATTAAAATTATCTGATCATAATAATGGCAATACACAAGTCTAATGAGAGAAAATCAGACCACCTTGATCACGTGAATTTCAGTCCAGGTAAAATGTAAACAACGTGTTGTTGAATAAGTTTTAATTACTAATAAAACAATAATAAGTCTGAATAGCTTTATTTAAATAATAAAAACAACACAAATACTGCATAGTTTTATTAAAAAGATATAACAGGCATTCATAATTAGGTAACTGTTACCGGCAAACATTGGGACTGATGACATAAGTGCCGATCGCCGATTTCTGTTGAAATCTGCCCTGAAAATATAAAAAAATCATATTTTTCGACGTTTTTTCAAAATCCCCAAAAAGTGGTGAATCTGAGTGTCGAAAAATTCGAGTAATTATGGTAATGATGTTATGTATAATATAATTAAAGTTGGGCAACATGTTTCTTTAGACTGGGCAATAAAGCTAATGATGTTATTTTATAATAGAATTAAAGTAAGGCAGCATGTTACATCAGACTGGGTAAAAAAGCTAATGATGTTATATATAATATAATTAAAGTTGGGCAACATGTTTCTTTAGACTGGGCAATAAAGCTAATGATGTTATTTTATAATAAAATTAAAGTAAGGCAGCATGTTACATCAGACTGGGTAATAAAGCTAATGATGTTATGTAAAATAAAATTAAGGTTGGGCAATATGTTACATTCAGGGTTGCCACACACCCGGGAAAACGGGATTTTCGTTTTAGGTGCTCTCGGTTAGGATATTGCCTGAAAAATGCAAAAAATAACAAAAATTCGGGGGAAATCCTTGAAAAAACAAAACATTGGAAGTTGTTTATGAAATGAATTACTTCCCTTTAACGCCCATTCAAATTTTTAACATGTGTCATAATTTAATAGCCTTAAGTTAAAAATTTCGTAAAAAGTGAATGGTGATTGTTCACTTGTACACTTGATGAGAATTCACCGACATTTAATTAAAGTAACTCTTCTCTAAATATAGCAAAACTTCAAAAGGACGAACTTCAAGGGGCAGTCTGACAGGTATTGTACATCTCGATCTGATGTGCTTGTCGAACACGTTTCATTGATAGTTCTGAGTTGAGGTTCCACAAACAAGGCATTAAAAAGTATTGACATACATGTATTGGTCAGCAAAAAAAAAAGTGACAAAACACGTTGGAGTCGAATAGGATAAGAAGACAAAGGCAAATCCCAGATGAACACAAGACAAATGGAAGACGGCTTATTCTGGACTTAACTTTGTTTAGGCAGGCAATTTTACCTAATTGTGGATTTAATTTAAATGAAATGATGCAATAAACGTCCCTAATTTATGAAGTTAGTGAAATCTTTTGTATGGGAAACATGCAGCACACATAGGTGTTTACCACTACTGATTTTCTGTATTTTCTACAGATTCGCAAGTAAATATAAGCACTATGGATTCACATTGCAAATGTTTACTCAAAAATCTAGAAATGAAGCCTACCTATTTCCCGAAATTGGGCATTCACTGTTAAAGAGAAGCTTCCGATAGAAAAACAACGTTCTCTAAAGCGCACGCTTGATATAGGTCTTTGTCAAATCAATGCTACAGGGCACCTCATCAGGAAAGGGAAATGCCCTGTCTATGCGGGGTCTTCAGTTAAAAATCCGAAAAGCACACAAACCATACAAAACAACTTGTGTGTGCTACCCTGTGGGTAAAAAGACCCCATCTATGTTACTTGTACAAAGAGCTAATCCACTGGGGTCATAAAGGAGAAAGGCCTAATTTCCTGTCCCTACCCATTTTTCAGTGTCGATCAAAACATGCCCAATTTGTCAATTCCTTCTTCATATCTTTCTGGTTGTACTTTATATTTTATTTGAATTCATTAATTTTACCCCTTCTATATTTCTCGTAGAAAGGCCAGGGGTTGCATGGAAGGCTTAATTTCCTGCCCCTACCCATTTAACCAATTATCCAGTGGCAATGGGATAAACAGATAATAGCAAAGAAAGCCTGACCTTGAATTATTGCAGACAAACAGTGTGGATATTTATCGTATAACAGCAGACCCAACAGGGGTCGTATGAAAGGCTAAATTTCCTGCCCTACCCATTTCCGTATTTCCTTTCTAAACGACAGCAAAAATTTTGCGTTCGTATTATGGTATGGTGCAGTTGTCAGCATCTGTTGCCAGCATAACTTTGTTTCTAGTGGACGGATCATCTTCAAATTCAGTATGTGGTTTCTTGGCATAAGGGCAATCCCGGGGTTTTAATTTCGGGTTTGTGGCCCCACCTGTTTCAGAAAAAGGGGCCAAAAAGTGGTAAAATTGGGATATTTTTGTGTCTGTGGACAGCATAACTTTGGTTCCAGTGAACGGATCATTTTCAAATTTTAGTATGATGTTTCTTGGCACATGCTTTAGCCCGGGCTATAATTTTATGTTCTGGGCCCTGCCCGTTTTAGAAAAAGGGGCCAAAAGGGTTAAATTGGTTGTTTTCACATATTTGACTGTAGAATCTTTATTATTTATTGGATTTTGATGGGGTTTCTTTCAATAAACTCCTTAGAAAATTTCCAATCTGGAATATGCCAACAGATTTCAAGTGGCATGTACTGCTCACGAGATAAATGGGGCCCAAAACGGGCGAATTTCAAAAATTTCATTTTTAGCTCACCTGGCCAAAGGCCATGTGAGCTTTTGCCATCACTTGGCGTCCGTCCGTTCGTTGTCCGTCCATCGTCTGTCCGTCCGTTAACTTTTATTCAAAGATCTTCTCCTCTGAAACTACTGGGCCAATACTAATCAAACTTGGCCTGAATCATCACCAGGGTATGCTCTTTCAAGAGTATGATTTTTATGACCGTAGATCAAACAACATGGCTGCTGTTACTAAAAATAGAACATAGGGGTAAATTGCTGTTTTTTGCAAATTACTCAAAAAAACCATTACAGATATCAAAATTCTGACATGGAGTAAAAATTATCAGCATGATGAGATCTACCTGCCCTGCAATTTTGAAGAATATCCGTTTACCCGTCTTGGAGTTATTGGCCCTTTTCCGTAAAAATTTCAGTTTTTCGTTACTTTTAGTCTTATATATTGAAAATGGTAAAAGATAGAAGTGAAGTTTATATAACAACAATGGTCAGCATAATAAGATCTACATGTCCTGCAATTTCGAAGAAAATCTGACAACCCACATAGGAGTTATTGCCGCTTTTTCTTTGAATTTTCACAATTTTTGAACGTTTTTACTTTTATTTCAAAAACTGTTAAGTTTGAGATAAAGGTTAAATGTGAATTGCAAAAGTGTTGAGGTTTTCCAGAACTGAAATTTCTACATATGTCCAGCAGGTTCGCATATCATCCTAGATGGCCACCAGCGGGGAAGATAGTTTAACATAGGACCCTATGGGAAATGCATTCAAAGATCTTCTCCTCTGAAACCCCTGAGCCAATGGGGACCAAATTTTGTCACAGTAGTCTTTGGATGGTTCCCTTTGAAGTTTGTGATTTTTATGTTCGTACTTCATCCTAGATGGTCGCCAGCACGGGACATAGTTTAACATAGGACCCTATGGGAAATGCATTCAAAGATCTTCTCTGAAACTACCAAGTCAAACTGAACCAAACTTGGTCACAATAGTCCTTGGGTGGTCCCCTTTAAAGTTTGTGATTTTTACGTTCGTACCTCATCCAAGATGGCTGCCAGCGTGGAGCACAGTATAAGGTAGGGACCCTATGGGAAATGCATTCAAATGTCTTCTCCTCTGAACCCACTGAGCCAATTGGATTCCAACTTGGTTACAATAGTGTTTAGATGTTCCCTTCAAAGTTTGTGATTTTTATGTTGATACCTCATTCAAGATGGCCGCCAGCAGGGAACATAGTTTAACATAGGGACTCTATGGGAAATGCATTCAAATGTCTTCTCCTCTGAACCTACTGAGCCAATTGGAACCAAACTTGGTTACAATTGTCTTTGGGTGATCCCTTCCAAAGTTTGTGATTTTTGTTTGTACCTCATCCAAGAATGAAAATGTAACATCTGGTGAACTGATTTATAGTTTGAATGGGTGGTCTATTGGTGACAATGAATAAAACCATTCGCCAGATGAGCGATACAGGCTCATGTGAGCCTCTAGTTTTATTTTTAGTCTGATTTTGATGCAATTTTTTCCAAAGGATTCCTTATGAAAAATTATAGCGCACCACTATTAGATTTTTATACGACCGCAAAAATTTTTGCAGTCGTATATTGGTATGGTGCTGTCGTTGTTTGTTTTTGGTCAATAACTTTGTTCTAGTAAATCAATCCTTATGAAATTTTAACATAATGTTCTTTGGTACAAAAGGAAGGCTTGCAGTAGTTTTGGTCATTGTGACCCCACCCGTTTTTAAAAAAGGGACCAAAAAGGGTTAAATTGGGTGTTTTCAAATATTTGTCTGTAGAATCTTTATTATTAATCAGATTTTGATGGGGTTTCTTTCAGTGTGCTTGTGAGGAAATTTCCAATCAGTAGAATGCCAACGGATTTCACGTAGCATGTACCGTTCCCGAGATAAATTGGGCCCAAAAGGGGCGAATCCCCCAAAATATTTTTTTTTAAAATTTTTTGTCCGATTTTGATGCAGTTTTTTCAATGGATTTCTTATGAAAAATTAACACAGCACTCTGCTATTAGATTTTTGGTAACTTGTTTGCTTACCTAGCTTTGAGGGGCCAAACGGGGCCAAATTGCTAATTTGCAGATTACCTAACATTTTTATTTTTCATCGGATTTTGATAGGATTTTTTTCTTTAGATTCCTCTTGATATAATCTTTCAGTAATAAGTCAACGGATTTGTTGTAGCTCTTACCATTTTCGAGCTATAAGGGGTCGAAGGGGCCAAAGCTGCGAACTTGCAGATTACGTGACATTGTTATTTTTCGTCGGATTTCGATGGGATTTTTTTCTCAGGATTCCACTTGATATAAGCTTTCAGTAGTATGTCAATGTCTTTGGTGTAGCTGTTACCGTTTTTGAGCTTTAAGGGGTCAAAGAAAAACCATAAGGAGTCATAAGGGCTAATTTTCATTTTCCTTAGTTTGTGTCCAGCTAATTACTGGGTCAATCCCCTTATTGTGTCCATGCAATTATTACCGGTATGTCAAGCTCTTAAGTATGTCCACACTCATTTTCAATTACACTTGTTCGAATTTCAGTGGTCGACATGCTGCGGTCGTATCATGCTGCGCTTGGCGTAGCCCTTTATTGGTAACTTGTTTCCTTACCCAGCTATGAGGGCCGAGGGGGCCAAAATTGTAAATTTATCGATAACCTAAAGTTTTTATTTTTCATCGGATTTCGATGGGATTTTTTTTGTTGGATACCTCTTGATGTAAGCTTTCAGTTGTATGCAGCGGATTTTGCGTAGCTCTTACCGTTTCTGAGGTATGAGGGTGCGGAAGGGGGCCAAAATCGTAAATTTACAGATAACCTAAAATTTTTATTTTTCATCGTATTTCGTTGGGATTTTTATACGACCGCAAAAAAATTTTGAGGTCGTATATTGGTATGATACTGGCGGCGGCGGCGGCGGCGTCGGTGTCGGTGTCGTCGGCGTCTGTAGACTCTTCGTTTCCGTGCGATAACTTCAGTTCTAGTTGATCAATCCTTATGAAATTTTAACATAATGTTGCTTATCACAAAAGGAAGGTTGGGATTGGTTTTGGGTATTGTGGCCCCGCCCGTTTTTTAAAAAAGGGCCAAAAAGGGCCAAATTAGGTGTTTTCATATATTGGGCTGTAGAATATTTATTATTTATCGGATTTTGATGGGGTTTCTTTCAGTGTGATCCTTAGGAAATTTGGAATAAGTATGTCAACGGATTTTATGTCACGTGTACCGTTAATGAGATAAATGGGTCCCAAATGGGGGAAATCTCAAAAATCTATTTTTTTCATTTCTTGTCCGATTTTGATGCAGTTTTTTTCATTAGATTCCTTATGAAAAATTAATATGGCGCTCAACTTTTATATTTTTGGTAACTTGTTTCCTTTCCGAGCTATGAGGGGCCGAACGGGGCCAAAATTGCAAATTTGCTGATTACCTGAAATTTTTATTTTTCATCGGATTTCGATGGGATTTTTTTCTTTGAATTCCTCTTGATATAAGCTTTCAGTAGTATGTCAACGGATTTTGCGTTGCTCTCACCGTTTCCGAGCTACAAGGGGTCAAAGGGGCCAAAATTGCAAATTTTCGAAATATGTGAAATCTTTATTTTTCATCGGATTTCAATAGGATGTTTTTTCTTTCGATTCCTCTTGATGTAAGCTTTCAGCAGTATGGCAGCGGATTTTGCGTTGCTCTTACCGTTTTCGAGCTACAAGGGGTCAAAGGGGCCAAAATTGCAACTGATTCAACCTCTTTATTGTGTCCATTTAATTACTGTATCAAGCTCTTTACTGTGTCTTCATTTATTTGAATTGCACTCATGTTCAAATTTCAGTATTCGACATGCTGCGGTCGTATCATGCTGCGCTCGGCGTAGCCCTTTATTAGTAACAGCAGCCATGTTGTTTGGTCTACGAACATAAAAATCACAAACTTGAAAGCGCATACCCTGGTGATGATTCAGGCCAAGTTTGGTAAGTATTGGCCCAGTAGTTTCAGAGGAGAAGATTTTTGAATAAAAGTTAACGGACGGACGGACGACAGACGCCGAGTGATGGCAAAAGCTCACATGGCCTTTGGCCAGGTGAGCTAAAAATCTATATAGCCAGAGTTTTTACTCATTTTTTGGGACTGATTGAGACCTATTTCAAACATTTACCTTGGCTTTAACTTATACGGTAGTGCAAAATTTGGAAAATTAGTCATGTTTTTGAGAAAACATAAGTATATTTCTCATTGGGCTGGGTACTATAGGCCAGTTTAATAAGTGTTGTTATCTCCCTTAGCGATTATAACATTTATCAATTTTTGTTACTTCCGGAGTGTATATCATCAGTTGCTAATGTGAATACTACTTGAATAAAATAAAAATTAAAAGCGTGACAAAGATTAATTGTCAAAAATGCGATCTCCTAGCAAGGACAAATAGTTAATATGTTTATTTAAACAAGAGTGGACCCTAATAGATGTCTCGCCCGTCCCTGCTTGTCGCTAAAACAGTCATGCACTACTCAAGAGCAACCTACAAGCCAAATATTATTACCATTCCACTTACAGTAATTAAGAAACNTCGGATTTCGATGGGATTTTTTTCTTTGGATTCCTCTTG
The DNA here is from genome assembly GCA_002080025.1 of Modiolus philippinarum. Classification (NCBI taxonomy): domain Eukaryota; kingdom Metazoa; phylum Mollusca; class Bivalvia; order Mytilida; family Modiolidae; genus Modiolus; species Modiolus philippinarum. The sequence continues at coordinate 20,505 of MJUU01034155.1, forward strand.
ATCTAAGCTTTCAGTAGTATGTCAACGAATTTTTTGTGGGTCTTACCGTTTCCGAGCTATAAGGGGTCAAAGGGGCCAAAAATGCAAATATGTCAAATCTTTATTTTTCATCGGATTTCAATGGGATTTTTTTCTTTGGATTCCTCTTGAGCTAAGCTTTCAGTAGTATAGCAACGGATTTTTTGTAGCTCTTACTGTTTCGGAGCTACAAGGGGTCAAAGGGGCCAAAATTGCAATTTTTCTAAATGTGTCATGTCTTTATTTTTCATCAGATTTCGATGGATTTTTTTCTTTGAATTTCTATGGATGTAAAGTTTTAGTTGATAGTACATATTTTGCATAGCTCTTACGGTTTTTTATCAGTAAGTAATCAAAAGGGTTTTTTCCCTATTTTGTTTCTAGTTAATAACTGTGTCTAGCTTCTTTTTGTGTCCATCTAATTATTGTGTCAAGCTCTCTACTGTGTCCACATTCTTTTTAAACTACTTTTGTTGAAATTTCAGTGGTCGACATGCTGCGGTCGTATCATGCTGCGCTTGGCGTAGCCCTTTATTCATTTTTTTTAGCCGATTTGCGACGAAGTCGAACTCGGCTTATAATTTGATGAATGGTGCCTGGGCGTCCGGGCGTCAACTTTTGGTTTCCGCATGATATCTTGAGAACCACATGTCATATCTAAATGAAACTTGGCACAGACATGAGTTATGATTAGAGGAAGATCCCTATTGATTTTGAGGTTTGTGCGACAAAGGTCAAGGTCACAAATTCTAAAACTAGAACAAAAATTTGACTTATTCGTTTCCACACAATATCTCCAGAACCGCATTACACATCCAAATGAAACTTGGCAAAGACATGAGTTATGATCAGATCAGGAACCCTATCGATTTTGAGGTCTGTGCAATAAAGGTCAAGGTCACAACTTCTAAAAATGTAACAAAAATTAAACATTTCAATAAAGACTAAAATCACATGTTCGGTATTATTTGATAACAAAAATAGCACAAAAAAAAATTTATTGTTCATACAAAAGTAGTTTTAATATTGCTAGAACATGTAAATTCATTTTATAGTTCTAATTATGTTCACCAACACACTTTTTTTGGAGTCAACAACTTAAAAATTAGATAGAATGAAAAGTCAGAATTAAAAAAAGGGAGGTAATAAAACTAAGGGAGGTAACTAATTTAATATGAAGAGGTGTTCAATATTACTAAAAGTTTTTTGCAATGTCCAGTAAAAATAAAATCTTAGATGAAAAAAAATACATTTGTGTATTGCGATTTTTTGTAAACTATTGATTTCAGCAATACATATTACCTGAAGTATAAGGGAAACCCCTGCTCAAATTTTTTTGAATGGTGGTCTGAAATGGGTTGTAATGGATAGTGCAGCATTCAGTTGCAATGGAAACCAAACCAGAACACTGAATCTTTGAAAAAAAAAAGTGTTCTGCTACATATTTTCCATCACAATATAAATTAGATTATAAGGGGAACCCCTCCCAATTTTTTTTATGAAAGGGGGACTCTGAATGTTTTGATTTCAGCAATACATATTACCTGGATTATAAGGGGAACTCCTGCCCAAATTTTTTTTTAATGTTGGTCTGAAATGTGTTTTAATGGATAGTGCAGCTTTCAGTTGCCATGGAAACCAAACCAGAAGATTAAATCTTAGAAAAACAGTATTCAGCTAAATATTTTTATTCGCAATTTTAGATATTTGTATAAACTAGATTATAAGGGGAACCCCTGCGACTTGGATGGTATTAAAACTGATTTCAGCAATATGTATAACCTGGATTATAAGGGGAACCCCTGCCCAAATTTTTTTTGGATGGTGGTCTGAAATGGGTTGTAATGGATAGTGGAGCTTTTAGTTGCCATGGATACCAAACCAGAACACTGAATCTTTCAAAAAAAAATTATGCTTCACAATTTCTGAAATATGTATAAACTAGATTATAAGGGGAACCCCTGCCATTTTTTTTCTGAAAAGGGGGAGGGGGGGGCTTGGAATGTTTTGATTTCAGCAATATGTATGTAACCTGGATTATAAGGGGAACCCCTGCCCAAATTTTTCTTGAGAGGTGGTCTGAAATAAGTTGCAATGGATAGTGGAGATTTTGGTTGCTATGTATACCAAACTAGAAAACTGAAATTATTAGAAAAAAGGTATTCTGATACACACTTTTAATTTCAGCAATAATAAAATAAAAAAACTAGATTTTAAGGGAGAACCCCTGCTCAAAGTTTTTTTTGGAAAGGAACTTGGAATGTTTTGACTTTTAGTCAAGTAAGGACAAAGTCAAACTTCCTCAAAAGTTCCATTATAAATCTCTGATTGAAATAAAAGAATTTATATGCTGATATTTAACTATTTGCCTATCTGATGATGTAATCATGAAAATAACAAATGTTTCGCAACTCGGCTTTCGCACCTTTGGTGCGTTTTCTGATTTTTATACGACCGCAAAAATTTTGCGGTCGTATTATGGTATGGTACTGGCGTCGGCGTCTGTGGACAGCATAACTTTAGTTCTAATGAATGGATTGTTATCAAATTTTAGTATGATGTTTGTTGGCACAAGCTTAAGCCCGGGTTTTAATTTAGCGTTCCCTGCCCAACCCATTTTTGAAAAAGAGGCAAAAAAGGGGCCAAAAAAGGGTTAAATTAGGTATTTTCGTGTCTGTGGACAGCATAACTTTGGTTCTAGTGGAGGGATTGTTTTCAAATCTTAGTATGATGTTTCTTGGAACATTCTTGAGAAACTTTTTTTTCCTTTAGTTTTTAGCCCCGCCCATTTCAGAATTAGGGACCAAAAAAGGGTTAAATAGGGTGTTTTCACATATTTGACTGTAGAATCTTTATTATTTGTTGGATTTTAATGGGGTTTGTTTCATGGTGCTCCTGAGGAAATTTCCAATCTGGAATATGCCAACGGATTTCATGTAGCATGTACCACTCACGAGATAAATGGGGCCCAACAGGGACAAATCTCAAAAAAAAATAAATTTTTTATTTTAAGTCCGATTTTGATGCAGTTTTTTTCAATGGATTCCTTGTGAAAAATAAATATTGCACTTAGCTATTAGATTTTTGGTAACTTGTTTCCTTTCCCAGCTATGAGGGGCCAAACGGGGCCAAAATTGCGAATTTGCAGATTATGTAGAATTTTTATTTTTCATCGGATTTCGATGGGATTTTTTTGTTTGGATTCCTCTTGATCTAAGCTTTCAGTAGTATGCCAACGGATTTGGCGTAGCTCTTACCGTTTCTGAGCTACAAGGGGTCAAAGAGGCCAAAATTGCAATTTTTCTAAATATGTCAAATCTTTATTTTTCAACGGATTTCGATGGGATTTTTTTCTTTGGATTCCTCTTGATCTAAGCTTTCAGTAGTATTCTTACGGATTTTGTGTAGGTCTTACCGTTTCCGAGCTACAAGGGGTCAAAGGGGCCAAAATTGCAATTTTTTTAAATATGTCAAATCTTTATTTTTCATCGGATTTCAATGGGATTTTTTCTTTGGATTCCTCTTGATCTAAGCTTTCAGAGGTATGGCAACGAATTTGGCATGGCTCTTACCATTTCTGAGCTACAAGGGGCTCAAAGGGGCCAAAATTGCAATTTTTCTGAATATGTCATAACTTTATTTTTCATCAGATTTCGATAGAATTTTTTTCTTTGAATTTCTATGGATGTTAAGGTTTACCCCTGCGAAAATGTCATGAGCAGTTCCAGAACTATTCATGAAATGTTCTTGGACAACAGTTCTTGAACTGTTCAAGAAAAGTTCATGAGAAGTTTGTGAACATTAAATGAGAAAATTCATGAACTAACAACTGCTCTTGAAACAGTTCATGAATGATTCTTCATGAACAGTTCATGAATTTTAATTCATGAACAGTTCATGAATTTTAATTCATGTAAAGTTCATGTAAAGTTCAAAATACTATTTCTTGAATAGTTCTTGAACAATTGTACTTGAACTGTTCAAGAAAAGTTAGTTCATGAATTTTCTCATTTAATGTTCACGAACTTCTCCTGAACTTTTCTTGAACAGTTCAAGAGCTGTTGTCCAAGAACAGTTCAAGAACTGTTGTCCAAGACCAGTTCAAGAACTGTTGTCCAAGAACAGTTAAAGAACTGTTGTCCAAGAACAGTTGAAGAACTGTTGTCCAAGAACCATACCTGTCAACCTCCAAAGACCCAAAATCTGGTCATGACCTGCATTGGATAGTAAAAAATCTGGTCATAACGCGTGACGAACTTTTTTCATCCCAATTATTCTATTATAAATTCGCGACAAACCTTTTTCAACCTAAGTATTTACTTATCAAGCAATTTATTTACATACTTTAATCCTCACTTACTACCTACTTATAAACAGCAGACATGATAATTAAATTTCATGTCTATTTAATACCTTTGGCTTTGTTTCACCTTTTCTGATTAAGATTTTTTACTTGGACCAAAACTGGGCATGATGTGTCAATTTTAAAATCTGACCTAAAATCATTGTAGATCATTGTAACTGTCAGAAAAGTTCACCGTCTGGATTACATCACTAGGTCGCTTGATTTCACCCAATGCCCCAATCAAACTTTTATTTCCACCGCGAACGTTAACACTTGTGAAGCTTTTCCCGGCTTTTGTGGGGTTGTTGACAACGGCAACATTGCTGGTCCAGAAATCGGTCTTTTCCATTGAGTTGAAGAAATTCCCAGTACACTAAATGCGTGTAGTTATCTTAAAAACGGCTCATCAAACTCCATAACAGCTTAATTATAACAATAAGAGACAGTATTCTAAACCGATAGAGAGTAAAAAACACAACCGGAAATGTAAATACCAACATTAATACACAAAACGTTACCGGAAGTCAAATCCGGGTGAACACGGGTGACGACTTCGATTCTCGGGTTATTTAACAACCGGATCGGGTTACTACATTTCATCGGGTGACAGGTGAAAATATCGGGTCTGACCTGCAGAAATCGGGTGAGTTGACAGGTATGAAGAACAATTAAAGAACTGTTGTCCAAGAACAGTTCAAGAACTGTTGTCCAAGAACAGTTCAAAAGCTTTTGTTCTTGAATTACTCTAGAATTATGAGTAATAGTTATATTTGATTTTCAATGAATAAACTTAGAGAAATGGACCATACATTTAGACCATACAATTGGACAATACAACCTCTAGTCTTGAAGTCATATTTTTTCTCCTTTTGTCATCAGAAGGGTCTTATTTTGGTCTTTTTGTAACATACCTCTGGCGTCTTTCAAACATGATCCTGTATGAAGACATCATATGCATGTGGGATATCTTTATCTGGATCCAGAGAGTTATGTTTTATTTATGTGTTTTATAACTTTGACATCTACAGTAAACTTTATTTACATTTATCTAGCTATGTGTCTTACCTTTTACTAGCTTCATTTACCTTTAGAGGATTGGCAGATGAAATGTATTAACCTTTCCGAAAACTACATAGTGCTAACATGTTATTGAACATAGCACATAATAGTATCCACAAAGGAATACAAGCAAACCCATTTTCTGCTGGCATCCATCATGTCCATTGTACATGATATTTCTGTTTTCTTGTGCAGTATCTGACAATAGCAAACCAAAATACTCCAGAAAAGTAGGAATTACTTGCAAACGATCATCCTTGGTTGAACTGTTATAAAGTTTGACAAATCAATACAAGCAAATCCGAATTTGCCCCCCTTTTTGTCACGTGGTATCCTATAAATACAACCTACATCTGTAAATGGAGGTCAAGTTTATTTATCAACTACGAGGATCCTAGAGTACCTAAGACAACTTGGGCCTGGTACGGCCGAGATTTTCAAAAAAAACCCCAATATCTTGGATTACAATACCCATTCATATATTTCCGTTGAAAATCTGGACCCAATCCAATATTTTATACTTATTGACTGGGTATGAGTGGAATGGTAAGTTTATTGTCCCCGAGGTACAACTATTGCCCGAGGCATAGTTGTATCCAAGGGTACAATAAACTTACTATTCCACAAATATCCAGTCAGTAAGTGTTTTAATATTCCGAAAGAAACCCCAGACAAAAAGATATGTTAATGAGGGAAAATAATTTATGCTCATGAGGGAAAATAGTCAAATCTTTGAAAATGGAAAAATAGTAGAAATATTGTATGTTCATTTGTTATAGCAAAAGATAACTAAGGTATAATAATGTGACCTATGTTTTATTGTTGCAATTGCCAGTGCAAATATTGCACACTGGACACTGATTTTGCAATATAATTTACATGTAGGTTATGTTTGTTACCATTATTCTCAATAATAAGGATTGAATGTAACACAAACATGATTTTAATAATGGTATGCCAAATTATCTAACCATTGATATAACAGGTTGATGAAAATTGCACCACTTCGATATTTACTTGTCTAAAAAAGTTACCAGTTCTTAGGGGTACAGCGGTGTATACCGATATATAGGAAGAGACCCCTCCCCCGGGTGCCAATTCAACAGAAATAATTACAAAGTATGGTTTTCACTTTAGTTCCTACTCTAATCATTTATTTTGAACTGGAGTAACTCAAGTTCATACCCTAGATACGATAACCTAACCCTCAGTTCACTATGTTCCCGTGAGGGTTACGACTTGGTCCCATTACCTGTAATGGAGCAAAATTTGTTTCAGTGTGCAAGCCAAATACCTACTGATGTATAAACATAATCAATTCTTACTGCTCATGTTTCCTATATTTTTGAAAAATATCTCCTTAAGTGGCTCAAAACATATTTTTTTCAAACGCGTTTCCAAATTTTTTTCCAAGTTTCAGCCGTTTTGAAATTAATTTTGCATGATCGGATGTAGGATTTCAAAACCAGTTTAAGTGAGACTAAACCATGTATACAGTTTAATTTGTATGACATTTTATCACTCGATATTCTAAACTTTGCACCTTTACCAGAATTTTCCTATTATTTAAGCTGGAAATTAAAAGGAGTGCAATGCCTTTATGACATTATTGATCTACAGAACAAAGATTTTTGTAATTTTCGATGTATAAGTCAAAAGCTTCAGATTTCAAATTTTTTAAAATATTACAGTCTTATAGCTAATATTCCAAAAGACATAAAACAGTTTTTGAAACAAAATATACAAGAGCAAAATCTAAATTTTGTGTGCAGTGTTGATAGTTTCATTTTGAGAATTGTAAATAGTAAAAAACCTAAGTTTTTATATAATGATCTAATTCATAAGATTATTGTACTGCCCCTACAAAAAATTCAAAAGTGGGAGGAATATTTAGGTGTAGAGGATATAGATATAACTAAATTGTTTGGAGTCTTGAAAGATACATGTAAAGACTCTTATCTTTACAATTTTCAATATAAATTTCTTCATAGAATTATCCCGACAAATAAATTTTTGTATAAAATCAAATTGAAAGATACCCAGTTATGTTGTTTCTGTAGAACAGACATAGAAACAGTGGAACACTTATTTTATGACTGTAGAATTACAAAACAGTTCTGGGAAAGTTTTATAAGAAAATTGAAAGTTCATTTTCAAAATGTAATTTTTAATAAAGAAAATATTCTTCTCGGTTTTGTTACAGAGACAAAATTGTTAAATTTACTTGTTTTCATTGCTAAAAAATATATCTATAATGTAAATTGAAAGAAAGACTGCCAAATATTATTGAATTGCAGTATAAAATAGAACAGTATAAATCTTGTGAATACCAGATATCTTTGAAGCATAACACTATTCCAAAGTTTGATACATTTTGGTCTCCCCTGAATTCTATTTTTATATGAGAATAATATCTCTAAATGTATGTTAATGTTTCAATGAATATATAAAAAATACAATTACTCCATCAGCAGCTAGATAAAATTAATATATCTTTATGTAATCATGTATTGAGTGAAAGAGGAATGAATGTGAGAGAGAATGAGAAATTGACTTTGTATTGTTATTCATTATTGTTATTATTTTTAATATATATTAAAAAAATTTTTTTTTTTTTAGTTTAAATATGATATATAAATTTTTGTATCTGTGAAATTAATAGTCAGCATGCTAATGAAATCCCTGAATACCCTTGTCAGGTGGTAATGTACAGGGAATTGTAAAATCCTGACTATTAAAAAACAAATAAAAAATTTTAAAAAGAGGATTTCAAAACCAAATCCGGTCATTTCCGGATAAAATTAATTAAATTCCGGTCTATGACCAACATTGATTTGCAGAATGATCTGTGGAAGCATTTTAGGACTTTATTCATCAGTCTTTGTCAAAATGGCGATTTACTTTCAAAGCCATCGCTTCAGATTTTCAATTTGATGTGCAACACTTTTCATAGGAAGAATATGCATATTTTTTTATTGATTAAGAAGGAGGAAAAATGTTAATTTGGAGATTTTTTACTATCAAAGGTCTGATAAGCTCATAAGCCCATAATAAAACCATTATTTTGCCCGATGTGAATCACACTGTGGCTGCTCAATTACGGGTAATGGGACCATTCATAACCCTCATGGGAAAGTAGTGGACGGAGGGTTACGTTGGGCCCAAAAAAAAAAAAAATACCTGTGTTTCCAGTAACATACTCTTCAAAATTAGGGTCGGTAGGTAGGCATTTTTTAAAATTTTTCCAAAACTTTTACATAGACATATAAAGAGTAACTTCTGGACTTTAACAGTGCTTTTGTAACAATTGCTGAAAAATAAACTTTTGTGTAGGCATTTTTAGCCCCAAAAATCTAGGATCGGTCGGGTTACCGGAAACACAGATTTTTTTTTTATTCTGCCTTATCGTATCTGTCATACTCTAGTAGACAAATAAACTTGCCAGGTGCGTTCCCATATTGATCTAGATCTTTGCTTCATTCCCAAACAAACACAATGAAGTGATCCGAGGTATCTTTTCTTGAACAAAACAAATATACACCTTTCTGTTTACAATGTATACTATAGGCTCGAGCATATTTCATTGTACATAGCTACGTAAAAGCAGTGAGGTCATGGCCCAAAGTTTGGTTGGAATGAATACCAGGATATACTGTAATGGAACTCACGATATGAGCAGTTGGCATAAATCAAAAGATTTGTATACAAATCCTTGCATATATTGTTTCATATTTGCAAGGTCAATTTTTCAGACTTTATCAATAAAACGTTGGAGGAATTCCAAAAACCTGTTTATTTCAAAATCATTATGCCACAGAAATGTGCCAGAAATGCTATTTATATTCATGTAATTAAATTTTGAACATCAATGCACGAAAGCGAGGGAGGGCCTACCCTTTTTTGGGATGTCGGGATTAAACGTTTTTAAGCTTGAGATTTCGGGAAATAAATTCAACGGTAATCGGGATTTCATCAGTTTTTAATTTTCTTTTAGTTCAGGATTTGGGTATTTAGAAAAATAAAGACGGGATTTCGGGATGTGACCCCAGGCCCCCGGCTTCCCCTCGTTGTCGTCTTGTCGATATGCAAAATGCCAAATAAAAGCAAATTTGTGGCTTCCATGGCAGACAGTCCTACGTATATATTATGTACCGAATCAAAAACAGTCTTCCTTTGTCCTTTAAAAATGATTCCATGAAACAGATCGAGTTCTGTGATGAAAAAATGTGCGCCAAATCTGACCTACAACGATGTTGAGAAATGTTGGTGCTGATTGGACAAGATGCAGCGATGGACCAATCATATTTTTCACTACATTCGGAATATTCAATGACTTAATTTTTTTAATTAGTCACACGATTTAAACAAAAAAGACATTAATATTTCATGGATTTTTTAGGATACAAATTTAATCATCGGTAAAAATTAATTTCATCTTTTCGTTGCATGCATTTTCCTGCACATGTCCAATGCATTTGACCTTCACCAAGTCTGTAACTTTCACTTTCGTTTTGACAATGACGATCCATGGTTCTCGATTCTACTCTAGGTCCAGTTACAGTACGGAGTTATAACTGGTCCCAAAATAACGATTTGCTTATCTTCTAAGACTAGTGATCAACGCTGAGCAACTGCACACAATGTAAATGAGTTCATAAAAAAGTACTATTATATCTATTATAATTATATCTTATCTGCTGGTTCACATCTTCAACATTTGCATAATCACTTTGGATAATATGATAAAAAAAATTGGGGGGGGGGGGTGTTATCATTGACAACGAATACAGAATGTGGAGATGCAGACTATTCAACACTAATTTAGGCAAGATCTCAGCAGGGTGGGGAGATGTGATCTTGCCTACCACGCTTAGATTTCATTTGTTACAGAAAATCACACTTCGGTGCTGTGATGTCAAATTCTGGCCAATCCCACCTATATCGGCATGATCACATCCTTATCAAGCCGTGATAATGTGAGACAATTAAATAAAAAGTTCCTGGTCACAAAATTTTTAAAAGTTATATTTTATCTTAAATCTTTGCTTTAAGGTGACTTAATTTATGTTTAAACTTCCTGCCAAGAAAAAGTGTTAAGTTCAAATTTATGCCCTGAAATAAAATATTCCTGCTAGGTTGTATATTTGGCTGGGTTGCACGAAGTGCAAATCCGGCTTATAGTATGGTGAATGTCAGGCGGACGGCCGGGCGGCGGGCGGGGAAAATGTGATACTGATTTTGTGAAATCAACTCCTCCTACAGTTTTCGACCTACATCTTTGAAACTTCACAAAATGTTTCTATATATATTGTAGATGTGCACAATCCTTTTTGGACTCATTTTGAAATTTTTTTCCTGTTTTTACGGACTTTGGAACTTAGTCATTTTTTATCGACTTTTTCAACAAAGGGTACCTATTTTGTGAAATCAACTCCTTGTACAGTTTTTGACCTACATCTTTGAAACTTCACACAATGTTTCTATATATATTGTAGATGTGCACCTCCCTTTTTGGAATCATTTTGAAAATTTTTTCCTATTTTTATGGACTTTGGAACTTAGTCATTTTTTATCGACTTTTTCCAAAAAGGGTACCTATTTTGTGAAATCAACTCCTCCTACAGTTTTTGACCTACATCTTTGAAAGTTCACAAAATGTTTGTATATATATTGTAGATGTGCGCCTTCCTTTTGGACTTATTTTGAAAATGTGTTCCTATTTTTATTGACTTGGGAACTTAGTCATTTTTTATTGACTTTTTCAACAAAGGGTACCTATTTTGTGAAATCAACTCCTCCTACAGTTTTCAACCTACATTTTTGAAACTTCACAAAATGTTTCTATATATATTGTAGATGTGCACCTTCCTTTTTGGACTAATTTTGAAAATCTATTCCTATTTTTATGGACTTCTGAACTTAGTCATTTTTTATTGACTTTTTCAACAAAGGGTACCTATTTTGTGAAATCAACTCCTCCTACAGTTTTCAACCTACATTTTTGAAACTTCACAAAATGTTTGTATATATATTGTAGATGTGCATCTCCCTTTTTGGAATCATTTTGAATTTTTTTTCATATTCTTACGGACTTTTGAACATAGTCATTTTTATTGACATTTTCAACAAAGGGTACCTATTTTATGAAATCAACTCCTCCTACAGTTTTCATATCTGACCTTTGAAACTTCACAGAATGTTTCTATATAGTTTGAAGATGTGCACCTGACTTTATGGAATTATTTTCAATATTTTTTTATATTTTTCCAGACCTTTTAACTTAGTCATTTTTTAATCAATATTTTCAACATATTCAATACACAGACCCATTATATATATAAATCACAACCCGGCCATTTGAGTCTTTGACCCATTTTTTCAGCCTCAAAACAGGTCTAAATGCAAAGTTCCTGTGATTTCAGGCTGTCTTATTTCATTTTTCAGGCGTTACACGCCTTGTTTGTTCGTAGGGCCCAACATCTTATTATAGCAAATGATACAGTAAACTTCCAGTCGACAAACATTCTTAAATATTGAGGGAGATTTATTTTAGCCCAATTAATTAATTCCTATATTATTCAACATTGTACAAATGTACTGTGATATTATTATCCATCACTATTGGACTTAGTTTATTTTTCACATTGACCATATTTTCCAAGTGAAAAATAAAGTAAGTCCAACTTTTGATATTTTCCATGTGAAAATAAAACTTAAGTCCTACTTCCATTTCCATGACTAAAATTTTCTAAGTTCAGCTTATGCATGGAAAGTTTCCATGGAATTCCATGGAATTATTTTAAAGATTTTGTTTTCCATGACCCATGGAATTCCATGGAAAATTTCTTCATTTTTCATGGAAAACACAGGCACCATGGAAAATCTAGAGATGGGCTTAGTTTCCAGAAATTTGGTTTTCTGCTCTCTACTTTATTGCAACCCTTCTTGAATCTCAATACTGCAGATTTTTCAAGACTGCAGTTACAGAAAATTCATCCTTTATTCCAGAAAAAACAATCTCAGAAATCACATCCTGTTCATGAATTCATTTCTTTTGTATTTTCATGAAATGTTCAAGGACATATATTGAAAAGGTTCATGAACATCATGTTCATGAAATGTGATGATTTTGTTTTCATGAACTGTTCAAGAAATGTTCTTGAACAAGTTCTTGTATCAATGTTCATGAAGTCATTGAGATTGTTTTTTATGAACAGTTCAAGAATATTTCTTAAACAGGTTCATGAATTACAAGTTCATGAACTCAAATGAGATTGTTTTCATGAACAGTTCAAGAAGATTTCTTGAACAGGTTCATGAATTACAAGTTCATGAACTCAAGTGAGATTTTTTCATGAACAGTTCAACAACTGTTCAAGAACAGGTCAAGCTGTTCAAGTACAGTTCATGAAGAGTTCAAGACTTCTTGAACTACATTTCGCAGGGGTAGTTGATAGTACATATTTTGCATAGCTCTTACGTTTTTTTCATCAGTAGTAAGTGATCAAAAGGGTTGAGTTTTTCCCTATTTTGTTCCTAGCTAATAACTGTGTCAAGCTTCTTTTTGTGTCCATCTAATTATTGTGTCAAGATCTTTACTGTGTCCACATTCACTTTAAACTACTTTTGTTGAAATTTCAGTGGTCGACATGCTGCGGTCGTATCATGCTGCGCTCGGCGTAGCCCTTTATTTTATCCTTGAAATGTTGTAAAAATCCTTGAAAAATGCTGGAAAAACCCTTGAATTTCATATGAGGAAAAGTGTGGCAACCCTGTACATTAGACTGGGCAAGAAAGCCAATGGTGTTGTGTATAATAAAATTAAGGTAAGGCAGCATGTTACATCAGACTGGGCAATAAAGCTAATGATGTTATGTATAATAAAATTAAAGTAGGGCAACATGTTACATAGACTGGGCAATAAAGCTAATTATGTTATGCATAATAAAATTAAGGTAGGGCAATATGTTACATTAGACTGGGCAAGAAAGCCAATGGTGTTGTGTATAATAAAATTAAGGTAGGGCAGCATGTTACATCAGATTGGGCAAAAAAGCTAATGATGTTATGTTTAATAAATTAAAGGTAAGGCAATTAGTTTTTAGCTCACCTGGCCAAAGGCCATGTGAGCCTTTGCCATCACTCGGCGTCCGTCCATCAGTTAACTTCTATTCAAAGATCTTCTCCTCTGAAACTACTGTGCCAATACTAACCAAACTTGACCTGAATCATCACCAGGGTATGCACTTTCAAATTTGTGATTTTTATGTCCGTAGACCAAACAACATGGCAGCTGTTACTAAAAATAGAACATAGGGGTAAATTGCTGTTTTTTGCAAATTACCCAAAAACCGTTACAGATATAAAAAAAAATCTGACATGGTAAAAATGATCAGCATGATGAGATCTACCCACTGTGCAATTTTGAAGATAATCTGAAAATCCATCTCGGAGTTGAAGCCCTTTTTCAGTAAAATTTTCAAAATTTTTTAATTTTTTTTTTATTTTAAAAAGTGCAACAGATAGAGGTCAAGTGTACATAACGAAAAATATTCAGCATATCAAGATCTACCCACCCTGAAATTTTGAAGAAAATCCATAAACCCTTGTAGGAGTTATTGCCCTTTTTATTATACCCCCGCTACATAGTAGTAGGGGTATACTGGTTTACCTCCGTTCGTTCGTCCGTTCGTCCCTCCGTCCGTAACCACACTTTTCTCAGCAACTACTTTACAGAATGAATTCATATTTCCACAAAAGCTTCCTCATAATGGTCCGATGAGTATATAAAGATTTCAAGGTTACCGCATAAGTACTTCCTGTTTGCCGAGACTTTATTGTTTTTTTTTAATTGTTGTACAGCATTTGGAATTTTTGTCACAATTTTTTCTGAAACTGTAAGTGGGATTCAATTGTTGTTTTGTACAGAGCTTCCTTATGGTCCAATCTATTGTGTATTCAGATTTTAATGTTACGTCATAAGCACTTAATGTTTGCCGAGACGTCATTGTGATTCATTGTTGTACAATATATGGAAATTTTCGTCACAATTTTTTCTGAAACTGTAAGTGGGATTCAATTGTTGTTTTGTACAGAGCTTCCTTATGGTCCAATCTATNNNGTGTATTCCAATTTCAAGGTCAAGTCATAAGCACTTCCTGTTTGCCTAGACATCATTGTTTTTCATTGTTGTACATTATATGGAATTTTTCGTCACAATTTTTTCTGAAACTATAAGTGGGATTCAATTGTTGTTTTGCACAGAGCTTCCTTATGGTCCAATTTATTGTGTATTCGGATTTCAAGGTAATACCATAAGCACTTCCTGTTTGCCAAGACGCTATTGTTTTTCATTGTTGTACAATATATGGAATTTTTCATCACAATTTTTTCTGAAAATGTAAGTGGGATTCAATTGTTGTTTTGCACAGAGCTTCCTTATGGTC
>MJUU01034155.1:35609-47101 GCA_002080025.1 Modiolus philippinarum
TAAGCACTTCCTGTTTGCCGAGACGTCATTGTTTTTCATTGTTGTACAATATATGGAAATTTTCGTCACAATTTTTTCTGAAACTGTAAGTGGGATTCAATTGTTGTTTTGTACAGAGCTTCCTTATGGTCCAATCTATCGTGTATTCCGATTTCAATGTTACTTCATAACACTTCCTGTTTGCCAAGACATCATTGTGTTTTATTGTTGTACAATATATGGAAATTTTCGTCACAATTTTTTCTGAAACTGTAAGTGGGATTCAATTGTTGTTTTGCACAGAGCTTCCTTATGGTCAGATATATCGTGTATTCCGATTTCAAGGTTAAGTCATAAGCAATTCCTGTTTGCCGAGACATCATTGTTTTACATTGTTGCACAATATATGGAATTTTTCGTCACAATTTCATTTGAAGCAATAAGTAGGATTCAATTGTTATTATGCACAGATATTCCTTATGGTCCAATCTATCGTGTATTCAGATTTCAAGGTTATGTTATAAGCATTTCTTGTTTTCGGAGACGTCATTGTTTTTCATTGTTGTACAATTTATGGAATTTTTGTCACAATTTCTTTTAGAAATGTAAGGCAGATTCAATTGTTGTGCAGAAAGTTATCGTTGAACATGTCGGTTACTAGGATTATATCTTTGTCTTTATACTTGAATTGTGTCCACACTTGTATTGTGTCCCTATACAATTAAATTTGCACTTGCCACATTGATTCAGGGTTCAATGAGCGGGGGTATATCAGGCTGCCATTCGGTGCCAGCTCTTGTTTCACTAAATTTTTAAAATTTTCATATTTTTCATCTTTTATTTCGAAAACTATAGAAGATGAAGGTTAAGTGTAAAATGATGAAATGTTTGCCATGCTGTGGCGACTTAAAAACTGGTGTTATAAATTCTTTATTGACTGCCATTTTCAAAATGGCCGCCACAAAAGGCGGGAAAATTCAACATTGTCCGATTTCAATGAAATTTGGTTTCCAAATAGGTTTTGATGTTGCATCTTCAAAACTGATGTTAAGATGTTAAAAATTGACCATTGACCGCCATTTTCAAAATGGCTGAAAAAAAAAAGGCGGGAAAATTCAACATTGTCCGATTTCAATGAAATTTGGTTCCCAAATAGACTTCAAAAAAGATGTTAGCAATTGTTCATTGACCTCCATTTTCAAAATGGTCGCCAAAAAAGGCAGAAAAATTCAACATTGTCCAATTTCAATGAATTTGGTTTCCAAATAGGTATTGATGTCGCAGCTTTAAAACCGCGGGTAAAAATTATTTGTTGACTGCTATTTTCAAAAAGGCCGCCAAAAAAGGCGGGAAATTTCAACATTGTCCTATTTCAATGAATTTTTTTTGTCCAAATAGGTATTGATGTTGCGATTTCAAAACCGATGTTGAAAATTGTTGGATGACTGCCATTTGCAAAATGACGTCTTGATTTCCAAGCTGGTGTCAAAAGTGGTCCTTAGCAAGAACGTTTTTTGTCAAAAAAGCCCAACAAAGAAATATAGTAAAACATAATCAGACTTTAAATACTGTTCAAGATATTGGTGGTTTTTTGAGATACTTAAGTTTTAGACTGAAGATCAACTGAATAACTTACAATGTTACCATGATTGTGGCAACTGAAAGCCAGGTGAGCGATACAGGCTCCTGAGATCCTCTAGTTTTTCCTACATAGTTTATCTACATGAAAAAAAAACTTTTTTAGTAAAAGCTTTGACTATTTAATGTATTATGAGCAAAATTAATTATAGTATAACTAATCGACCGTGATAAATATCAATAATAATGTCACCAGTTTAATCCATTTCGTTGTTCAACACGAGTGACATTATTATTGATATTCATCATGGTTGATTAGTTAAACTTATTATTATAAAGATTTTCAAATCTTTAAACAGATTTTAGATGCAATTTAATGGGGATTATCTTTTTTAATATTAATGCGCCAGGTGTTTACAATGACGATAATATTGTGACATCATTTCCTAGAGTGAAAATAAATTTTTTATTTCACTGATTGTAAATATGAGATTTATTTAATTGAGAAAACTCGATAAATCACCGCTATCTATATAATAATAAACAGTTAACTGAAAATCTCCAATACTTTGAATGAAACAAGCAGTGCACTGAATTCTGGAAGTTATGTGCTAATTATGGAAATTTTGCTAATGTAATATAGTGTATGAATATGTTCATAGCTGAAACCAGACACACAAGTTGTAATTTATCATAGAATATTTTTATACCCCCACTTGAAAAGTGGAGGTATATATTGATGGGGTTGTCTGTCCTTCCGTCTCTCCATCTGTCCGTCCGTCCATCCGTTACACCTGAGGGTTCTCATCTCTTATCCGCTACTCCTCCTGAACCAGTGAACAGATTTTCATGAAACTTTAACACAGTCTTAATGACATAATGTAGATGTGCACCTACTATTTCAGAATTTGATTTGATTGATTTTTGGAGTTTTCCATAGCAAAACATGGACTTAGCCATTTCATTACAAGGGGGTACTCATCTCTTATCCAAACTCCACCTGAACCAGTGAACATAATTTCATGAAACTTTAACACAGTCTTTATGACATAATGTAGATGTGCACCTCCTATTTCAGATTTAGATTTGATTGATTTTTGGGGTTTCCCATAGCAAAACATGGACTTAGCCATTACATTACAAGGGGGTACCAATCTCTTATCCGCTACTCCTCCTGAACCAGTGAACAGATTTTCATGAAACTTTAACACAGTCTTTATGACATAATGTAGATGCGCACCTTCTATTTCAGAATTTGATTTTGATTGATTTTAGGGGTTTCCCATAGCAAAACATGGACTTAGCCATTACATTACAAGGGGGTACTCATCTCTTATCCAAACTCCTCCTGAATCAGGGAACAGATTTTCATGAAACTTTAACACAGTCTTTATGACATAATGTAGATGTGCTTCTCCTATTTCAGAATTTGATCTGATTGATTTTTGGGTTTCCCATAGCAAAACATGGACTTAGCCTTTACATTACAAGGGGGGTACCCATCTCTTATCCGCTACTCCTCCTGAACCACTGAATAGATTTTGATGAAACTTTAACACAGTCTTTATGACATAATGTAGATATGCACCTCCTATTTCAGAATTTGAGTTGATTGATTTTTGGAGTTTCCCATACCAAACCTGGACTTGCCCATTACTAGTGGGTACCTATCTCTTATCCGCTACTCCTCCTGAACCACTGAACATATTTTCATGAAACTTAAGACAGTCTTCATGACATAATGTAGATGTGCACCTCCTATTTCAGAATTTGATTTGATTGATTTTATAATTTCTGGAAACAAATGGGGTTGTGGGGGTATTTATTAGTGAGCTTTGCTCACAGTTCTTCTAGTCTTAAACTATTTAGAAGATTACCACAAATGACATTGTTATCCCCTCGCCCAACGAAGTTGGGGAGGGGATATAGCGTTTGACCCGTTTGTCCGTTCGTCTGTTCGTCCGTCCATTCAAACTTAAGACCATATATCTTTTGAATAATAAGTTGTAGATGGACAATGTTTTGTCCATAGATGCATCTTGAAGAGTACTTGAGGTTGATATATATATATAGAATAGGTCACTTTGACCTACATTTCATGCATGATTGACTCAGGTTAAAGTTTTTGTAAGAGTCCAGATCTGGGAAACTACAACCTGTAGAGGAATAATATTTTGTATGTAGATGCGTCTTATAAAGTTATGAAGCTCCAGATAAAAATTAGGTCACTTTTACCTACATTTCATGCATGAGTGACTTAGGTTAAAGTTTTTGTAAGAGTCCAGATCTAGAATACTATAACTCGTAGAGGAATAATATTTTGTATGCAGATGCGTCTTGTAAAGTTACAAAGCTCCAGATAAATATTAGGTCACTTTGACCTACATTTCATGCATGAGTGACTTAGGTTAAAGTTTGTGTTACAGCTTGGATTTTAGATACTACAACTAGGTAGAAGAATAATAGTTTGTATGCAGATGCGTCTTGTAAAGTTACAAAGCTCAAGATAAATATTAGGTCACTTTGACCTACATTTCATGCATGAATGACTTAGGTTAAAGTTTGTGTTACAGTCTGAATTTTAGATACTACACTTTATAGAAGAATAATCTTTCATCACTAGATGCATATGCTTTAGGTATGAGGCTCCTGATTGAAGTAAGGTCACTACATTTCTTGCATGACTGGCTCAGCTTTAAATAACAAGCCAGATCTTGAATGGTACAACTTCCTTGAGTGCTTATAATACTAGACAAACATTCAATAAACGGGCGAGGGGATTAGCTATCGTTTCCGACTGCCCCTTCTCTTGTTTATATCACATTCTAGTTATACTTCAGTGATTGACACTTGGTATCAATATTTCACTTAAATTGTTCTAGGTATGTAAAATAATCCTCTATTAATTCAGCACAGCATCTGAATCAGTTTTCAGGGCTTCCTTCTACAGAGCTGATGTTGGAATTTTGAAATTTGACCTTGATCAGAAAAAAATCATCATTAATTTATTCAGAATTCCAAGATTGCCAGACTCAGTTTGTTATGAAATTATTGAGCCAAGTGTTTATCAATTTAATTTACTGTAAGTCTTTAACACATGTGTTTGCTTTTCACAATAATCAAAATTTCAAAGTTATATACTAATTTTCAATTACAGGTAGAGCTACCTTTACAGGGAAGTGGTAGGAGAACAGAAGTGGCCAAGATTGGCAGGGAACCAGTCAGTGAGAAACAAAACCTTATTGACAAGTGTTATGAAGAGTTGCTTGCTATGGCAAAGGATATTGGTGAGATTTTATGTTTTGTGTTTTATGTTGTTTGAAATGATAGAGACTTTTGTCACTCTCTCTAGGCTAAGTTATATATTTTTCAGAAATTCTTGGGATAATATACCTCTGCTCCAATGGAGAAGGTGGTATACCATTTCACCTGTGTCTATCATTCCGTCCAGCAGTCCACATTTATTGTTAAGCTTTTCTTGGCATTAGTAAAAGATACAAAGTAAAAAATTTCTCACAACCTTTGTATTATCCCGTATTGTAGGTATTTTTCACACAGTGATCATAGTTTTTACACTGAATTTTTCCAATATCTGTCTGATTTGTACTACATATCTTGATTCTTTTAAGCTTTAGTACCCTTGCTCAGAGAAGACTAAAATATGCATATTAAATAACTAAATACAAATGTGTTTTAAAACTTTCTAAATTTAATGACAAGAGATGTTTTCTTTTACAGCAAATGAATACAAGATTCTTAACTTTGCTAACATTTTCCCGACTGCATGTTTGCGACAAATGGCAGAAAAAACTCCAACTACTGTGGATGAGATGGTAACAGGGATAGACAACATGCCAAGGGCAAAGGTCACAAAATACAAAGCTGAACGATTTTTGGACATAACTAGAAACTACAAGTTTATGATAGATAGTAAGTTATTAAGGAAAAATGGTAGATACAACATGAATACACATAAAAAGTGACATTTGAATCATTGTATAGGCCCATATTACAGAGATAAGTAGAGGTAGAAGATTGAAAGTATGTCAGTACATGGATCGTAGATTTTACTCTTGAGTCATTTATGTGCAGTTTGTCATTGACCTGTACAGTGGTGTCACAAGTAAACAAAGAAATTAAATTGTCATAATTTGTTAATGGTTAAAACATATGAGGACCAAATCATTTGAATTCCACGAAAATTTGTCCCCACAAAATAATTTCAAGACCCAAATTCACAAATTTGTATCCCAACAGAAATAAGTGATTATAAAGCAAAGTGACACTGCAATAATATGTGTCCATCTTTGGGTTGTAGACTCAAATGGTTCTATAGTTAATTTTAGGAAAAAACAAAGTAATTCATAAAAAAAATGGTCAATATGGAGATTTCACATGTACTCTTTATATAGTATATTTTCCTGATTTTTATGTGTCAAGCTGCAAAGTCCACAGGCTTATATTAATTGACTGGGATTGAGGTAAATATATTTGTAATCCCCAAGTCAATTAAAATGCATGTATATTACGTAAGCAAATGTGTTGCCTGCAGTATAGAAAATGGACAAATAGACAATGACATTGCATTGTTACATCTCCTACAAAGTGCCATAAAAAATTGTTTACCATCTTCCATTAATTATTCTCACAGTTATTTACCTAATGCAAAAAAAAACATCCTGTAAATTTAATGTTACATGAAGCGAACCAATAGAAAAGCAGCTATAAAAACACTATTGCATAAGGCAATGAACAATTATTTTTTTCATGGGTGAGTAAGTAGTATTATCCTTGATGAAAAAGCAAATTTGTTTTCAATTATATTTTATACAGAAGAAAGCTCTGAAGTATAATAGTTTTGATAATTTTGCAACAGAAAAAAATTCATAGTTTTAAATGTACATGTATTTTGTAGATATCCAAGAAACGGTTTACTCGTCAAGAGTAAATGAAGAAGAAGAATTACCCCCAGAATGGGCCTCTCCATATTTTGTTGATGAATCTAACAATGAACAATCCAAGAAGAAGGGAGGCTTTAGGAAGGTAATGTCTTCTGCTTCTTTTGCATGATACTATGCCTTTATTAACTTTAGGTTTAAACATATACATGTGTAGCCACAAAGTTAGTTAATGTTCTGTTAGAAAGGTAATAATTATTTTTTAAAAAAAATAAAATAAAAACCTGTCCTTTTGTTGTCTTTTCAATGATGGCTGACATATAACAATGATATACATTGGTACACACTGTATTATTGGTAAAACATCACTAATTCAGAAACCAGTTCGGCGCATATGCGAATTTAGTCTTTATTGTAGATGATATTATTCAAATATAGTCTTTGTTTTGTTACATATTCAAAATTTTGGCAGGTGAATCTTATTTAATCGGAAAGTTTATATTGTTGGGATTCTTTCTAGCCTAAATTTATATAATTATGTAAACAAAAAATCTTTATTGGCGTGGATGGTGGAGGAATGTTATTTTCTGTAAAATTCAAGCAGGAAGTACCTATCCTGGTGTTGTTCACTGCAGAGAACCAGTTCTTTCTCAATGCAAGTACAGGTGGGTTAATATTTTCAAGTGTCTTAAAGGATGCCCTTTTAAATCGAGACATATGTCCCTTCTTTTGAAGTTTAAGTAAAATTTCTACGAAGTTTAAAACATGCACAATTTAACATTGGAGTCTATGGGAGACTGAATTAGTGGTGTTATACCTATTGAACTTAATACCCTGGTAGTATTTTAGTTAGTAGTACTTTGTTCAATAAAAACCAAGTTTTGAATTTAGTCACCCTGACATTTTACAAAGTGAGGTCAATACCCTTAAGATAGTTATTGAGATGTGCAATATACATTGTATTTGAGTTATGTAAAATTCAACAAAATGAATAACTACAAATTATCCTTGTTATTCAAGCTATTTATGGTAGGCCTTCCATAGTTTATGGTAGCAATATATTACTTGTACATTTTAGGGTAAATTTGGAAAGAAAAAAGGAGGGGCAGGGAGAGGAAAATCATCTAATGGTTCTACATTTAGTAAAGCCAGTGGTTTCAGTCAATGGAAGTTTAACAAGGGAGGTAATAAATCTGCCAAGAAAAAAACTACATCATCAGCTACATCTACAAGTGGTGGCCCAGTAAACAAAGGGAGGGGTAGTGGTATGCCAGGAATGATGCCTGTTCCAGCACCAAACCGTTCTTTCCTTGGAGGAGGGTCATACAGCTTTAAGTAGCTGTTATCAATGATACCATTCTTTGTATTCATATGACAATTATTAATGTTACACTTTAAGTTCTGTATTGTTTTTTTCAGAACACTATATATTTAACAATTGTTTGTTCATTCAGTACCAAGTTTTATATTTTGTTTTATCTTGCAATCTTTGTATTGGCATACTGATTCCTCTGTCATGTCTGTACAAATACCTTTTTGGTATCCATAGGGTAAGCCTTTACCCCATCCAAAATTTGAAGAGTATACTATAGAACTGGGTTCGACAATAATTATATGCTTTGTTGCAGTTCAAATTCTTCTATGATAATCTTTAAACTTGGCCTTATGTACATAATTTTCACCTTTTTCCCAATTTTTCCCCATAAAAATCCTAAAATCACACCGGTTTTTAGCTACCCTAGCTACAGTTGTGCATCTGTCGTCCCATTGTGCATCTTAAACATAGTCTCAATGGTCCTTAAATGTTCCCTTCAAAAAAAGTTATCAAGCAGGTCCAAGATGGCTGCCAGCTGGGAACATAGTTCAACATTGGGACCCTATGGAAATCACATTCTAACATCTTCTGAGAAACTACAAGTCCAATTTGAACCAATCTTAGTCACAATGGACCTTAGATTATCAATTATAAAAACAGTTATCTGACAGGTCTGTACCTCATCCAGGATTGCTGCCAGCTGGGAACATAGTTCAAGGTAGATAGACATTGTTGTTCTGCACAGTTCAATTGTGCATTTGAAAAAGAAAAGGTTGGATACGGGTAAGGGTTGATTTTTGGGCGTAACAGTAATATGACAGCTTTTCCTTTGTGACGTCATAATTGTCTGACTTGATTAACGTCATATTTTGCCCATTTTGCCGTGAATAACTTCCATTTTCAGTTAAATAATGTTTTATCCTGACACTTTCTAAAATATGTCTGTTTAAAGCATGGTGACATATACATTTTTTCATTGTAAGCAATAGATCATATCATAAACTATCTACAACAAGATTGTTTGTGAAACACTACATATGCCCCCAGATTCCGATTTTTACCCCTTTTTGACCAATATGACCTTGACCTTCGACCTAATTTTTTTTGCATATTTATGTTCCTCTTGACTAGACCTATACACTTGCCAAGTATCAAAAGTCTACCTTATATAGTTCAAAAGTTATAGCCAAGGTTAAAGTTTCGGACGCACAGACAAACAGACAGACAGACAGGACAAAAACAATATGCCCCCCGATCCTCGATCTGGGGGCATAAAAATCTATAAAATTCTCATGGATAAAAAGTTGAAATTTGCCTTTCCATATTTTTCCTGTGCATTCTATGTAAATTTATTTGAAATGTGGATAAAAATGAGCAAACTTTGACCCCAATTCTAGAAAAACAAGCATGGTGACCCATACTTTTTATTACATATTTCGGCTCGGTAGAATTGCTTCTTCAGTTGAGCCAACTTATAGCAAAATCTCATGGATTTGAATATAAGTGTCTATCTACCTTAGCACTACACTCAATTGAAAACAAATTCAAAGATCATCTTTTCAGAGACTACTACTGTAGTTTGAACCAAATTTTGTCACAATGGTCTGTAGAAGGTTCCTTCTAGAAAAGGTATCTGGCAGATCCTTACCTGATCCCATATGACTGCCAGCAGGTATATACAAATAAAAAAGGTACATGCATATCAAAGATGTGCTTCAGGTAATAATTTTGTTTTTAATGCAGTTTACGAAAAAGAAAAATAGATAGTTGAAGCGTTGCACGACGTTTGAGCCAATTCATACCTCATTTGAGCCAAAATAAATCAAAGTTTGAGCAAAACAAAATCCACATTTGAGCCAAAAAGAAACTAGTCATTTGAGCCAGTTTTTATCACGGAAAATAAATATCACTTTAAAAGTCAAAGGAATAAAAGTTTTCATCTGGAATGGACATGCAACTTTTTATTCGTGTGTGGTCTTGCAACTTTTTTATTTGTGTGTGGTGTTTATAGGAATTTGACATATTTTATATGAAAATTGCAATATGTTGTTAGTGCTGTAAGATTGTGATATTACTTTGTAGTTATTTTACATATTATATTAATGAATTTATCTGATCAGCAAATAGAGGTTTTAAATAGTATAATAATAGGTAAAGGTGCATATAATAATTTGACAATTGTTTAAGTCTCAATTTTTCCGGTGGTTTTCAGGTGGTTTGTCTTTTTGTCTCAAGGACCTCGGCTCTTGACAACTCTGTTCGGCAATTTTGTTTTTACCCGCATTAAGAATAAAATATGATACCTATATAAATATTATTATTAATATTCTACGCTCAAGTAAAACTCAGGTACATTAGCTCAAATGTGGAAAATATTTTGGCTCAAATGATGAAGCTCAATTTTCAAAAATTGGCTCAAATGTCGTGCAGCCAGTTGAAGTTGTCATATTTTGGAAGCGGTGAATAAGTAATGGGTGGATGATACCATACATGATTAGGTCCTCCAGATTCTCTGCAAGTAAGTGTGTATTTTGCAGATCATTTGTTGATATGGAAAATTGCAAGGATTTTGATTTTAGTATATTTAACATAGCGATATTGACCCAATTCAACATGTATCAGGCAAAGCAACATATGTGTTCTAAGACACCACACTCCAGTATAAAACCTTGTGCGAGAATATTACATCTCCTTGTTTATGTTGGTTTTTGAGATTCATACCTTTTGGACCTATTTTAAATGCAGTATAAAATCTGTTAGTGTCATGTGTGAAATGATGGAAATGTATCTGAATCTAGTGAATAGAAAAAATTATCAAAATTTGTACAAATAAAAAAAAATGCTGTAAGTAAAAGAAATTTTAATTTTTATACGACCGCAAAAATTTTGCGGTCGTATTATGTTATGGCGCAGTCGTCGGCGTCTGTGGCCAGCATAACTTTGTTTCTAGTGGACGGATCATCTTCAAATTTCAGTATGTGGTTTCTTGGCATAAAGGCTATCCCGGGTTTTAATTTCGGGTTTATGGCCCCGCCCGTTTCAGAAAAAGGGGCCAAAAAGGGGTAAAATTGGGTATTTTTGTGTCTGTGGACAGCATAACTTTGGTTCCAGTGAACAGATCATTTTCAAATTTTAGTATGATGTTTCTTGGCACATGCTTTAGCCCGGGCTATAATTTAATGTTCCTGGCCCCGCCCGTTTTAGAAAAAGGGGCCAAAAGGGGTTAAATTGGTTGTTTTCACATATTTGACTGTAGAATCTTTATTATTTATCGGATTTTGATGGGGTTTCTTTCAGTAAACTCCTTAGAAAATTTCCAATCTGGAGTATGTCAACGGATTTCACGTGGCATGTACCGTTCACGAGATAAATGGGGCCCAAAAGGGGTGAATTTCAAAAATTTCATTTTTTTATTTTTAGTCCGATTTTGATGCAATTTTTTCCAAAGGATTCCTAATGAAAAATTATCAAAGCATTCTACTTTTAGATTTTTGGTAACTTGTTTCCTTACCCAGCTATGAGGGATTGATGGGGGCCAAAATCGTAAATTTACAGATAACCAAAAAATTTTATTTTTTTTTTACATTAAAAAGGGCCTTACTATTTTTTATACGACTGCAAACATTTTGCGGTCGTATATTGGTATGGTGTTGGCGTCGTCTGCGTCGGCGTCAGCGTCTGTGGACAGCATAACTTTGCTTCTAGTGGACGGATCTTTATGA
>MJUU01034156.1:0-33793 GCA_002080025.1 Modiolus philippinarum
AAATGGCCAATAAAATTGGTCTAAGCTTATGCTTGAAGGACAGTAATTACCTGTATTTGTTTTTAATTGCGGATATAACTGAAAAAAATTCTTTCTGGATTAAAATCTATATACTAATTAAATTGAAAATGGTAGTATACATCTTTTGAAAATTTTCAGATTGGAAAGAAAATGCCGTTATTTTTTTCCAATCACTTTTTCCATTTTATAGAATGTTGTTAATTTGAATAATTGGCATTAAATTTTTTTCCAATGAATTTAAACTCTAAATCTGCAGAAAGAATATGAATTTTCTTTCCTCCATAAGGTATTTTACAAACAAGGATGCAGAAGTAAGAAATTTGTAAGAGTTTTAAAACTGTATATTTTCTCAAGTGATTTATGACATGATATACATTGTAGCTATTGGCATCCGAATATCCAGTAATTAGTATGCAAATTTGCATAATTCGCAAGTTCGACAATTCGACATCACATATGTGGTTAAAACTTTCCTTAATTACTATGTGATGTTTGTAATTTCTTTTAAACAAACTACCTAACTACATTAATTTTTGCAGGAGTTAAAAAAAAACTTATTTTCCTTTAGGCCATGTAAAAATAATTTATTGGTTCTCGGGCCCTCCCTCATCTAATCTGATGGTTGAAAAAAAGGCCCTCATCTACCCTATTTTTTACCATTTCAATAAAATAAAAAGAAAAAATGGCCTCCCTCACTACATTTTTGGATGGTTTTGCAATGTAAAAAGGTGCCTCATCTATTTTTTGGCAAATAAAAAGATAAAAAAAATCACCTCCCTCCCTCATCAATTTTAAAGAAATTTGGCCTGAGAACCAATAAATTAACTTTGTATGGCCTTAGACTGTAAAACGTCATGAAATAACAACAGTACAGACTTCTTTTGAATATCACTTGAGGCATTGTCTTGATTTGATGCCATATAGCAGGTAATTTTTGCGGTTGTCAATTTTGGCGATGGTGATTCCCGAAGATATGGAAGAGAGGTATTAAAATTTAGGGTTCAAATATTTTCGCGAATGGAAAATTGTGTAAGGAAAAGACATGTATAAAGATATATACTCCCTTCTTACTTCTCCATGGGTTCCACTTCTTCGTGGTATTCACGTTCATTTCAACCAAATTTTTTTATCTGTGACGTCACCGTTACTACATACCATGAAGATATGAGCTACTAGTATACTGACTTTAATTTCGCAAGTTTTTATTTTTGTGCTTTTAGAAACCTCGCAAATATAGAGAAAATAAGACTCTCGCAAAAACCACCCTCTATACAGTATTTGAAAATGAGGTCACCCTGATAGGTTACATATGGCGTTTGAGTGTCATCATGATTTTTTGATTTTTTGAATCCCTTTGGATTTAAAAATTTCATGAATAACAGCCTTCCAGCATTTCTTTAAAATTCCCTGTAAGTTTAGTTGATGAGTTACCCATATCATTATTAGTTTGGGACATTCTTGTGTTTCTGACACATCTAGTTTTCTTATACATTTTTAATTTACTATAAATATTACAACAAAAATATTAATTTACCTATTTATTCAATTTTATGTAATCATTTTAATGAATTAATCCTTTTTATTCAACATTTATCTATCTCCACTTGTCTTTATGGCCTTAATTATTTTGTTTTATTTCAGGGGCGCAACAAAGTCAAAAATAGTATTATTTAGAGGTGATGGAAAGATAGTCGGAGAAAGTGATGGACCCAGCACAAACCAGTGGGTATGTAAATCATGTGACGATCATGTGTTGCTTGTATATACTATCAAAAATTACTAGTGCTTTTAGCTAATATCTATACCTAAAGTTATCATGGTATACTGGGAAATTTTCATGCCATTTTTTCCAGTTTTCTAAATAAATTTCATTTTGTGCAGTTTTGAATACACAGTTGTATGTTGAGCTACTGAGGAAGCATTCAGTTGCATCAAAATATTCATGATAGTTTCATTTTCACATTTCATCACTTAAGGTGTCTCATTGGTATTATTCCGCCATTTTTGTATGATAGTTGTTCATTTAGGTTTCATTTCCTTAAGATATTTAACAAAATAATTATCTAAAATGAAAAGAAAGTTCCAAAGTATATGAAATATTTATTCCTTATCACTTTTGCAACATTTTCATTAAAAAAGGTGAACTAAAACTAGTAAAACACATATGTTTTGAATCTGTTGCTGGATTTACAGAACACAGAAATAAAACAAGGGAGATAATTTGATAAAAGTATTTCATATAGATATCACTACAGAAATTAACGTTTCGTAATTTATCTCTCTTATTTCAATGGTGACCCCTAATTTTTATATTTTCTATATGTTAACTATGTAGTGATCTCAAAACACATAAAAAGTATGATCAAATTCTATAATAGAATTTTAAAGCTATCCTCTAACATAATCATTTTCCCTATAATTTCTTTGAAAAATCCTTAAATTTTCAATTTCAGTTTTTGCGCTTAAATGCACGGTGACCCCCAAATTTTATTTTATATTTTGAACAATTATACAATTATGTTTCTAATTAACACAGAAAATTTTAAAAAATTCTATAATAGGAAAATAATACCCTGCAGACACCTTAAGGTGGTACATTGGTCTAAAAATTGTCAGATAGAATTTTCTGATATTTTCATGATTTACAATATGTTGTAAGAGCATATGAAAAAAAAAATTGGGATGACCGGCCATATAAATGTAAAACATTTTCATGTAAAAATTGGCTATTTTGGTTGAAATGATAGGGAAAATTTGCAAATTTTAACAAAGTTTTAATTTATTTTAGTCACATCAGATAGAAAATTTTCAAACTTGGTGAATTAGTAGTTAATATATTTTCCTTTGAATTGCATAAAAACAAATTTGGGGTCATCAAATATTTTTGAGGGGTGGACAGGGGGGTATCTATATCCTTTCTCCCACCCTCTTTCTCCTGCCCCCTTTCTCCTTTCTCCTTTCTGCCATCCCTTTCTCTTGCCCCCTTTTTCCTGGTCTCCCTCAGCCCTGTCTGCCCCCTCATTTTTCAGTAAATGGCGAGAAACTGATTTTTATGCCCCCAGATCAAGGATCGGGGGGCATATTGTTTTTGTCCTGTCTGTATGTCTGTGTGTCTGTCTGTGCATCCGAAACTATAACCTTGGCTATAACTTTTGAACTATATAAGGTAAACTTTTGATACTTGGCAAGTGTTTAGGTCTAGTCAAGAGGAACATAAATATGCAAAAAAAAATAGGTCAAAGGTCAAAAGTCAACATCAAAGAGGTCAAAAAGGGGTAAAAATCAGAATCTGGGGGCATATGTAGTGTTTCACAAACACATCTTGTTCCCTATTATTTTAATGCAAATTATCTCCCTTTAAAAGAACTGGATTTGGCTGAAAAGGTTTTTAATCCTAATGGTTACCCAATAAACATTATTAAAGAGGCATATTTGATCAAATTTAACTGTTATCAAACATTTGATATCATTTTGCCAATTTTCCCATAGTAAATTCCTTTTTTTGTCAGATACGCAAGAATGGGGATGCAAATTATGTATTGGTGGTGTATATAGTAAAACTAGCAGTACTTGCGCTTCTAGCTAATATTCTGATAGTGACATACTTAGTAATAGGAATTTCTTTCAATATTTTTACTGACAGCAGTATATGGCAAGAGAAATACTTTCTTTTGTAGATACAATACATTGTATGTTTAATTATAACAATAATAATACAGAGATTAAACATGGCTGCCTTATTCTATGGGCCTAGTTGTTTTTGTCTGTTTATTTATTCAAATGCAGGTTAGCCATAATATATGCAAAAATAGCAAGGGTGATAATTAGAGTGGGAGGCTATGGTTTCCATTCTTATAATGCTACAATGTATGGCACAAATTTTATAATCAAAGCTGATACTAAGTATGAACGAGACAATATAATAAATATCTATTATATTTATAGAGGGTAAACACAGTTGGTACAACCAATCTTCCCTGAGGGCCTCATTTCAATAAAATACATAATGTTTAAAATAAATACAAATAATAAATGCAATACATAAAAAATACAAGAAATATATAACAAATGCAATTCAAATTGAAGTATTATTGTCTCACAGTTTATTAGTGTATCATCCTTATGAAACACCTGAGTACATGTATGTTTTCAACCATTTAAAATATAATCTTTAATTTTTATCCTGAAAACTTCAAAGCTAGACGAGTTACATATGTTTGTTGGTAGATTATTCCAAAGAACTGATGTTGAACATAAAAATGATTTCTTGTATGTTTCAGTTTTTGGCTTTGGGATATACAAATTTCCACTTGTTACTTCTCTAAGATGGTAGGGATTTAAATCAGAAAGATATATAGATTTATCATTGAGGTATTTAGGAGCTTCATTTTGTAAACATTTGGACAATGGGAACGAATTGTGCTCCTCTCTTAGCCGACCTGTTTTTGTTCACTTACGAAACAGAATTTTTGCAAAATTTGGTCAAACAAAATAAAATTAAAGAGGCTAGATCCTTTAATTACTCATACAGATATATTGATGATGTCTTGTCGCTTAATAATAGTAAATTTGCCGACTATATTCCATTAATATATCCCCCAGAACTTGAAATAAAGGAGACTACAGACACTGACCATTCTGTTTCGTTTTTAGATTTACTTTTGGAGTTTGACGACAGTGGCAACCTCAGAACACGAATTTATGACAAAAGAGACGATTTCAATTTTGATATTGTAAACTTTCCACACCTCGACAGTAACATTCCGTCTTCCCCATCGTATGGAGTATATATTTCTCAATTAATCCGTTACGCTAGAGCATGTAGTCACTATCAAGATTTTTTGAAACGACACAGATGTTTAATTCGTAAACTTTTAAATCAGGGATTCGAGAAATGCAGATTAATAGTTTTTCTGAAGAGATTTATTGGACGATATCCAGATTTGATTGATAAATATTCAATTCCTATTTCCAATTTTATTGAAGACGGTTTTGTTTAAGTTTTGGCTTCTTTCTTTATATTTCTCTTCTTGCCACTCCAGTGTGATTTGTGCACCGAGCGACAATAACATTTTACCTGTATGACACTAGGCTTGTACATCGAACGACAAAAACATTTTACCTATGTCAGAAAAAATCTATAGGTTATGACAGGAGGCACACCACTTATTCGCCCTCCCATTGACTCTTATGTTAAATTCCGGGATTTCAAAAATATGTCAAATAAGAAAATATAATTGAATTGATTTTGTACATAGTCGCAACAGAGAATTTTCGGTATTTGGTCGTATTTCATTCTATCCGTTCTAGCTTGTTACGCAACTTAATCATGTTTTTTAACTGTTCTTTGCTCTCTGTCGTCCATCTGGAAATATTCTATGATCTTGCTGATTATAACATGTATCAATTGGCTGGAGTCACTACAAATTATAAGGCACTATTTTTTATAGTACTATTTTCGTTGTCTGTCAAATATTGGCGTATTGAAATAGTGAAGTGCCCCCTGACAATATTATGGCTTTGACATTTTACACAATCTGGGCACACAGAAGCTATAGTTAGTCGTCATATAAGCGGGAGGTTGATGCATCATTAAACTTGGTTTAACCCACCATTTTATTTATAAAATGCCCGTTCCAAGTCGGGAATATGACGGCTTGCCAAAAATGTTCTGTGTTGGATTGTGTTTCCCTGATTTAGTCGAATGTTATACGGATTTTCCTTACTGGTCTCTTCCTTTGATCGTTTCGGACTTTTATTGTCACTTTCATTTGAAGAGGAGCATGTATATATGGTATTGAATCCTTTGGGAGACTTTCATCGATCCTAAATTTTTGAATAAGGGATCTAATGGGGAAAGGGGATCTGCATCAAGTACTAATCTGACAACTCTTTTTTGTAGTTTTATTATATGATCAAGATTACTTTTACTGCAGGAACTCCATTCAATACAACAGTAATCAATTAATGGAAGTATATAACCTGTTGTCGAGAATATGGCGCCAACATAGAACGTTAACGCAGGCATATATTGTCTATAGTAACGTATTGTTGTATGTATCGTTTGTAACGTCATTATACAGTAAACATATTCGGAGATTAAACACGTAACGGAACACAACGCATCTTTATTTCATTTCTCTTCATAACATTTGATGCCGTGACCAAAAGGGAATAGTATTACACTATACGATGGAAAACAAACTGAAGTCTCAACGGAGAGGACATAAAGGAATAATTACAAGAATTCTATCAAAATTTGATGGAATGAAGGATAGAACAGACATCAACTCAGAGCAGGTTTGGACTATTCTTGACTTTATTGTTAAGAAACATAGGATTTTACAAGATTTAAATGACAAGATAGTGGATATTCTACAGCATGAGGACGTGGAACAGGAAATACTAGACTCAGATGAGTACATGTTTGATCTAGAACTCAAAATTAGACAAATGCACAAGTATTTTGAAAATAAAACACAAGACAGGCATGTTAACAAAACATTAAATGTAAATGCTGATTGCTTTGTTCCGAATATAATTAATACAAATACATCATATGTTCACACAGATAATGTTACAAGAAGTCAAACTATTTAGAGTAATAACAATGTTTTTATCCAAGTACCAAACAACTATGTCTACGCTAGTAATCACAGATTGCCTAAATTAGAACTGCCGCGATTTAACGGAGATATTCTGCATTGGAACACATTTTGGGATTCTTTTGAGTCAAGTATACATTGTAATGTCACACTAACACCAATTCAGAAATTTGCTTACTTAAAAGCTCAGCTTGTTTGAGCTGCTGCAAAGACCACTGCTGGATTTGCTTTTACAAATGCCAATTATGAAACAGCAGTATGCCTATTACGGGAAAGATTTGGACAGCCACACAAATTATTAAATTCTTACATGAAAGCTCTAATGGACCTGCCACCGCCGTCTAATGAACTGGTTAGTTTACGCAACTACGCGGATCGTATTGAGACATACATAAGAGGGTTGGAATGTTTAGGACAAACACAAGAGATGTACGGAGCGCTTTTTGTACCTATTGCATTTAGCAAACTTCCGTCTGATATTAGAAATAATGAGAACGGAGGTGATAACATAAACTTATTTACATTTAGAAAAGCATTAACAAAAGAACTTGACATACTAGAAGCAGGTCATTGTTCAGACAATACAAGTCTATATGCTACAAGTACTCTCTTAACATCAGCCAACACTATTCAGCAACAACATTGTAACAGAAACTTTGGAAGGAAACAAGATATGAAGACTTGCGATTGTGTGTATTGCGGAAAATTACACTTTCCAGGAGATTGTGATGTATTTATGGATGTAAACTCTCGACACAACATTATTCAGAAAAAACAACTGTGCGTCAACTGTTTGAGAAAGCATTCAGTTTCGGACTGTATCTCAGTGAATAGATGTAAACGATGCAACGAAAAACATCATACAAGTCTATGTGAAATGTGAATTTGAGCACCAGTTCATTGATTGTTTAACGTGACAATAATTTATTGATTTTAATTTATACATGAAATGTTTTTTCACTTTTCTTGCCTGGAAAATGTCGAGAATACGGCGCCAACATAGAACGTTAACGCACGCATATATTGTCTATAGTAACGTATTGTTGTATGTATCGTTTGTAACATAATTATACGGTAAACATATTCGGAGATTAATCACGTAACGGAACACAATTCATCTTTATTTCATTTCTCTTCATAACACCTGTATAAAATAATTTCCGTGCCTCAAGATTGAGATATTGTTTAATTTTTGTAAAAAGATATATTTGAGAGGAGATTTTGGCACAAACATGATCCATTTGATCTGACCACTGTACAGTAGGATCAATTTTAACATCTAGTACCTTTTCACACAGTGACCTTTGTATTGGTACTGAGTTTAATGCTAAACAAGGTTCATTTCTTAGGTTGTCTAGTTTTGGTTTTGAACCAATTATCATAAATTTAGTTTTTGAACAATTTATAAACATTTTGTTGTCTTTACACCATTATTCAATGCAGTGTAAATCTTCCTGAACTAAAGTTTCCAAATGCTGAATACATTTTCCACACTTATGAATAGTTGAGTCGTCTGCATACAATATTGAATGCTTTACCAACAACATAGTTATTTTGTGCCTTTAAAGGAACAACAAAAACTATTGTACAAATTTGACCTCTAAAAAATCTTTTCATTGGCTCCAGTTGTCATTTCAACAACGGATACCTCTGGAAAACTTTGTTGTATGATGGGAAAATCAGATTTTATGAATGAAAATTGTTTTGTAAGGTTATACATGTACTTGTGAATGAATGTATGGCAGGAAATCCACCCCCTTTGACCTCTGAGAATTATTTTCATTTGCTCAAATGAAACTTAGGATTACACTCGACCAATGTGTGTACACAGAGGAATCAGTCGATAAATATAGGTCATTTTAATGTCCAGTTATCCAACGTGGACAACTTGATGAGATATTATGCCGTAATTAACTTCAGTTTTATCTGTTGTGTACTGCACGTCTAAGCTTTATCCAAGGCCGTAATTTATCAAGTTTTTGTGTATAAATTGATGTTAACA
The DNA here is from genome assembly GCA_002080025.1 of Modiolus philippinarum. Classification (NCBI taxonomy): domain Eukaryota; kingdom Metazoa; phylum Mollusca; class Bivalvia; order Mytilida; family Modiolidae; genus Modiolus; species Modiolus philippinarum. The sequence goes on from MJUU01034156.1 coordinate 8,629, forward strand.
TTCCTGGCAAAATGCAGGCAATTATGAATGAAAATTACGTGATTTAAAATTCTTTTTCAGTCAACGTCTCCTGTTATGCCTGTCATGCAGTTACAAAAATCAACAATCTGATAATGTAGCATGTATTCAAGTGATGTTATGCATGTTTGTAGAATGAAAAACATAAAGGTGGACATTTTTCCATCTGCAAATTTTAACAAAATAATTTTCAAGCGAAATTTGGCCAGTTATAGTGATTTGAAAGGCTTAAAACATCTTAAGAAGACTTCCTCTACGTGGTTGCCTTTTAAGAAGTTTTTAAGCCTTTCAAATTGCAATAACTGGCCAAATTTGCATGATAATATATATTGTCCTAAGGTAAATGGAAATAACTTGTGAACTGTTGCCTGAGGCCGAGGTGGAATGGAACAGTTCACAAGTCATTTCCAGCATTGAGAGCATGAGATAACGGTTTTGCTATTTCCTGAAATGGGGCATGAAATAACTGCTTTATTAACTCATAAAGACTATAACAAATTTTACATGGGTCCTATGTATCAAGGCATTTGAATTATTAAGGCAGTAATTCCATGCTCTTGCAACATGTAATATTTTGTTCTCCATGTATTTTTTTTAAAGCTGATAGGACAAGATGAATGTCTGAAAAGAGTAAATGACATGACACAGGAAGTAAAGAAAAAGGCTGGATTAGATGTAAATGTACCAATTAAAGCACTTGTAAGTGATATTTGTAATGGTATTAGTCAATAGCTACATCAGTAAATGCCTGTCACTGGATTGGATGAAGATGCACCCAGTGTTTTCCATTTTCAACATTGAAAAGGTGGTTGTTTTCCACTATTACAAGACTTGTGAATTTATATCAGTTGAAATTATCTCAAACTTTATGTAAAAACAACCAGGCCGATAAGTGATTTGTATTAAACAAAAGAAATGGAGCTCTTCATTAAAGGAAACAAGAAAGGTCTTCTTGAATTGTTTTCCGTAGTTACAAATTTCAAAAAGTTATTTCTGATTACAAAATTTTTCTTTTTTTTTTGCTAAGTTGCTAAATGTGTCTTCGGATGACAGCAATTGTAAGAACATTTTGCCAATTATTTTTATGTTTGTTGACAATCCCGCATCCCTAACCAAAAGTGAAGATACATGGATGTGGCATTTTTCGACATCTATCAATGAATTCCGCTCAAAACGGTGCTAGAGACTACAATTATCTCAAATGATATATGTTGCTGGACTAAAAACTAATCTTTTTAGAAGTAACAATATATAAACATTTGAAATTTGATAAAACTAAGGAGTATTTCCCCCAAACCAGCTCTTTTGATATTTTTATGTCATTTTAGTTATTTGTTAAACTGAAGAGACAAGAGGTCTAAGCGACCATATGAAGATCTCAAATTCCTAGATTGTCATCCAACCTTTTGATAAACTAATGCTTTTCATTTTTTAGCGATCATACTGAAATATATTTTCAAGAAAATGACATAATTAAGCAAAAATATCAAAATAAAATTTTTCTCGTTCTGGAAAAATTGTTTCAGAAGTCGATAAGATTCTAGGATATTTTTCATAATGTTTGCTGCAATTTTGGTATCTGCTTTTTTTCAAAATTGTAAATGTGTTGATCCTTTGCTTTTCTATGTATTTGTAGAGACTTTGTCTCATGTGCATTTACTCCATATCCCTTCATTGATAATGTATGGGAGATAACTCTTTATTCTTTGTAGCTTTTGGGAATTATAAAAATTTGCTAATGGTTTTAATTATTGAAAATGTTTACAAATCCTTTACTATATTGATATGTTAGCATCAGGAATGAACTGAGCTCATATTAAAGGTCATGTTTATGTATATATTCATGTTTCAAGGGTTTATGTATGAGTGGTGCAGATCAGGAGGAAGCTCAACAACAGTTAATAGATGGAATGAAATCAAAATATCCAAAAGCAAGTGAAAATATATCTGTCTCGAGTGATACCACAGGGGCCATTGCTACAGCAACTGCTACAGGTAATTATTAAGGTATTGGTTGACGTCCTTGCCATAGTGACAATTTTAAAGTTAAAGATCAACAGAAGAATTTTGAAGTAAATTTAATTTTTACAACAACTAAAAAAATTTCAAACAAAGCCTTTTTCGAACATGTTGAAGTGCATTTGTGTTTTCCATACAGTCAATGAACATCAAATCAAATTATTTAACAGTTCGTGTAACATTTTTTTTGTACACAGGTGGTATAGTACTTATATCTGGAACAGGATCAAATTGTCAGTTAAACAATCCTGATGGCAGCATGTACAGGTGTGGTGGATGGGGTCATCTCCTTGGTGATGAAGGGTCAGGTAAGATGACAAAAGAACCTTAGAGTTAAATTTAAATTTAATGTTTAATTTTCTTCTATTGTATATTTCAGAATTCATTTTTAGTTCACCAGGCCTCAAAGGTATGTGAGCTATACTATCACTGGTAATCTGTCGGCGTGTGTCCATCTGTCTGTCAGTTGTAAACTTTTTCAAAAATTTTCTCCACTGAAACCACTGAGTCAGTTTTAAACAAACTTGGCCTGAATGATTACCAGGGTATTTAGATTCAAAATTGTGTTCAACTAGTCCCGAGTATGAACAACATGGCTGCTGTTATTAAAAATAGCACATGGGGGTAAACTGCTGTTTTTGGCAGATAACTAAATAACAGTTACAGACACCAAAAAATCTGATTACCTGATTTGGAGTAATTGCTCTTTTTCCATGAAATTTTCAAAATTTTAATATTCTTTTATTTTAGAAAAAAGAACTAAACAGATAGAAGTCAACTTTAAAGTTAAAAAAAAATGTTCAGGATACATGTATTAGGATCTACACACCTGGAAATTTTGAAGAAAATATGAATACCCATTTAGATGTTATTTCCCCTTATTGGTAAAATTTTCATGATTTTATATATTTTGCCCTATATTTCATAAACGATTTGGGATAGAATTTAAGCTTAAAAGACAAAAATGGTCAGCATGTCAAGAACTTTATTTTATTTTCATGATGGAAGTTTTCTGATGTCCCAGTGCCTCATCCAAGATGGTTGCCAGCAGGGAACTTAGTTGAACATTGGTCCATATGGGAAAACTCATTTAAATACCTTCTCCGCTGAGACTATCTGACCATTTGGGACTATACTTGGTCACAACTTTCTTTAGTTGTACTCCTAATAAAAATGTTTCTGGCAAGTCTGCATCGGATCCAAAATGGCAGTCAGCGAGGAGCATAGTTAAACACAGGACCATATGGGACAGCATGGAAACCTCAAAGCCTATTGCAAGCAAGTCTGTACTTCTTTCATGGCTGCCAGTGGGGAACTTAGTTAAACTCTGAACCCTATTGAAAAACAGATTCAAAGACCTTCTCTGAAACTACTTGGCCAATTTGAATCAAACTTGATCACAATAGTCTTTTTGTGGTCTTTAAAAAATATGTCTGACAAGTCGGCATCTCATCAAATATTGCTGCCAATGGGCCCTGTTGGAAAACACATTCATAGATATTCTCCTCTAAAATTTAGCAAATTGTAACCAAACTTGGTAATAACTGTACTTTTATAATTAGTTGGCTTTCTTTGAAAATTGAAAGTCAGCATTATATCCAAGATGGGTGCATAGTTAATATTGGCCCCAATGGTAAACATTCAGAGATATTCTCTTAACCTGCAGATCCAATTAGAACCAAACTTTGTCACAATAGTCCTTGGGTGGTCCCTATTAAAAACATGTGTTCAGTATGTCTATCCCTCATCCAAGATGGCCACCAGCAATGAACATATTTTAACATTGGACCCAATGGAAAATGCATTCAAAGATCTTCTCCTCTAACACCCTTTGAACAATAGTCCTGTGGTGGTCCCTATAAAATTGTTGATTATTATGTTGGTATCTCATCCAAAATGGCAGCCAGAGGGAACATAATTAAACATAGAACCCCATTGGGAATGTCATCCTCTGACACATTGGGCCATATTACATCAAGATCTGTTAACATACTAGAAAATGAGAACCTTTAATATTGTGGTTATTTGGACTGTCTTTGTTAGCAATGGACAAGGTGAGCTATACAGGCTCTTGAGAGCCTCTAATTTATTTGGTTGGAATACTCTGTGACTCTGTTGCTCGCTTAATTCTTCATCTGACAATGCATCATTCTACAAAGCAGGGTTTTAAATCAAAATGATTTCCTTTAAACTTAAGTTGTTATATTGACACTTTTGACAATTCTGATATCAATAAGGTGCAGATGTGTAGCATATTACAGACTATTATTATAATGGCCCTGCATTTTGTGTTTTTTATTTCAATTTAAATTTTGTTTTCATTTTTTATACGACCGCAAAAATTTTTGCAGTCGTAAAATGGTATGGTGCTGTCGTCGTCGTCGTCGTTGTCTTTGTCGTCATCGTCGTCTGTAGACACTTTTGTTTTTAGTCAATAACTTTAGTTTCAGTTGACCAATCCTTATGAAATTTTAAAACAATGTTCCTTGGCACAAAAGGAATGCTTGGCTTAGTTTTGGTCATTGTGGCCCCACCCGTTTTTAAAAAAGGGGTCAAAAAGGGTTAAATTTGATGTTTTTACATATTTGACTGTAGAATCTTTATTAATTATCGGATTTTGATGGGGTTTCTTTCAATGTGTTCCTCATTAAATTTCCTTTCAGTAGTATGCCAACGGATTTTGCGTAGCATGTACCGTTCATGAGATAAATGGGGCCCAAAAGGGGCGAATTTCAGAAATTTTAATTTTTTAATTTTTAGTCCGATTTTGATGCATTTTTTTACAGTGAATTCCTTTTGAAAAATTAACATAGCACTGCACATTAGATTTTTGATAACTTGTTTCTTTTCCAAGCTATGAGGGGCCCAACGGGGCAAAAATTGCAAACATGCGGATTACATAAAATTTTTATTTAGAAATATGTAAAATCTTTATTTTACATCAGATTTTGATGGGATTTTTTTCTTTGGATTCCTCTCAATGTAAGCTTTCAGTAGTAAGTCAATGGATTTGATGTAGCTCTTACTGTTTCCGAGCTATAAGGGGTCAAAATTGCAATTATTTGAGATGCGTAAAATCTTTATTTTTCATTAGCTTTTGATGGGATTTTTATCTTTTGATTATTCTCATTGTAAGCTTTCAGTAATATGGCAGTATATTTTTGTGCTGCTCTTTGGTTTCCAAGCTATAATGGGTCAAAGGGGCCAAATTGCAATACTTCAAAATATGTGTAATCTTTATTTCATTGGATTTCAACCTGAGTTTTTTTCGTTGGATTTCTCTTGATGGTAGTCAACAGAATATCTTAGCTCTTACAATATCCTAGTAATAAGGGATTAAAAGGGCTAATTTTTATTTTCACTAGTTTGTGTCTAGTTAATCTATGTTTCAAGGTCCTTATTGTGTCCAGCAAATTATTGTGTCCACATTCATTTTAGTTTACACTTGTTCAAATTTCAGTGGTCGACATGCTGCAGTCGTATCATGCTGCGCTCGGCGTAGCCCTTTATTTAAAAATTTAATTGAACTGAAAAACTTTGAAAGATACCATACTGGGTATAACTGCAAATTTACATCACTATAATAACAGAAACCTGAGAAAAATAGGCTTTTTCTGGTAAAAAAAACATTAGAAATGGTCATGTTAACAAGCATATTTACTTAAATTTAAGTATTGTTAAAATATATGTACATTGTACATGTACCTCATATGTATACACTTGTATTTACGAGTTTTTCAACAATAAGTTTGGTCTTTGTTTTAAGGTCAAGGCAGTAAGGGTTGATTTGCATGTCCTTTTACCTATAATTAATAAGAAACCTTTTCTTTAAATAAGAAAGATCAAATTGAAATCTGTGAATTTCAAGAAGATTTGACATTTAAAAGTCATCATTTATTTCACAGTTTTATTGTCTCGCCTGCGAGACATAGGTATTACTTTCCAGCAACGGCGGCGACAGTTGCGGCAGTGGTGGCGATGGTGGCGTAAACTTTCTTAAAACCTTAATAACGTTTCTAATATATCACTTATATGTAACATCTTTTGTACACAGATAGCTTATGGTTAGAACTTTCTAGCAACGCATGTTTCAGGTGACCTTGACCTTGTCTTCATGGTTCAATGATTTCATGAAAATTGCAACATAGTTTCACATTCAAGTTGATTTCTCTGGATTTGTAATACATAGATCCATTATATTAAGTGTATTGATGTATCTTAGTGGGGGCATGCCAGTCAGCCACTTGTCATTTGACCTCAACCTCATTTGCACGGTTCAGTGACTTTGTAAATTTTGCGACATAGTTTTACATTCAAGTCAATTTCTGAGGCACTGTAATGTATAGACATACTATATTTTGTTTATTGTACATCTAGGTGGATGCGTGCCAGTCTGACACCTGTCATGTAGCCTTGACCTCAATTTTATGGTTCATTGACTTTGATAACTTTTCTACTTGAATACTTATTTTTCTGTAAATAAAACACCTAGATCATCTTATTTGATATATTGCTACATTAAGGTGGGTGCATGCCAGTCTGACACCTGTCACGTAACCTTGACCTCAATTTCATGGTTCATTGACTTTGAACATTTCTTTTCTTTTATACTTATTTCTCTGTAGCTATAATACCTAGAGTCATCATATTTTGTCTATTGTTACATCTTGGTGGGCACATGCCAGTCTGGCACCTGTCATGTAGCCTTGACCTCAGTTTCATGGTTCATTGACTTTGATCATTTCTCTGTAACTAGAACACTTACAGGCAATTTATTTTGTCTAATGCTACATCTAGGTAGGCACATGCCAGTCTTACACCTGTCATGTATCCTTGACCTCAACTTCATGGTTCATCACTTTGATCATTTCTCTGTAACTAGATCACTTACAGGCATCATATTTTATCTAATGCTCCATCTAGGAAGGCACATGCCAGTCTAACTTCTCTCATGTAGCCTTGACCTCAGTTTCATGGTTCATTAACTTTGATCATTTCTTTGTAACTAGAACACTTACAGGCATCTTATTTGGTCTATTGCTACATCTAGGTGTGCACATGCCAGTCTTGTACCTATCATGTAGCCATGACAAGTAAAACACCCATATCGATATATAGAGATAAAAAGCAAACAATTACAATAACTAACATTAGAAGTGGGGACATACATCCACATCCCGGGCCAGAGAAAACCCTAAGGAAACCAAAATATCCCTGCACAGTGTGCCAAAAGGGCGTGATAAAAACTAGTAAAGCTGTCTCTTGTGACCAATGCAGCAAATGGACCCACGTAGCGTGTACCAAAACAATAACTACCAATCAGTATGATAAATGGGTAAATGACAATTCTGATTTCAACTATGAGTGCAACTCGTGCATACTGCAGAATCTACCCTTCAGTGACAATGAAATCGACCATACTGAGCAAGACTCTAGTATTGAAACACAGTCCCTGGATACAATACAGTCAACACCGTTAGAACGTACTAATGACGGTTTATTTGATACCTTAAAGACCAAAGGACTGAACTTTATTCACTGTAATTGCAGATCGTTGCTCCCCAAAATCTCAGAGCTACGTATAATAGCTGAAAAAACCAGGGCATCCATGATAGCCATTACAGAATCATGGCTGGATGATACGATTACTAATAGTGAAGTTGAAATAAATAATTACTGATATTACGTAAAGACAGGAACAGATATGGAGGTGGCGCTTGTTTCTACATTAAAAATAATATTGCGTATTCGCCCCGTCCTGAACTTCAAAACGAGAAGATGGAATCCGTGTGGGCCGACATTTTCCTACCAAAAACGAAACCAAAAAGTGTCACAATTAGCTAAATCATTTATTAAATTGTTATGTAGATTTAACTTGAAACAAATAATTAATGAACCAACAAGAATTACTAGCTCAAGTAAAACACTTATAAATCATGTTATTGTTAGTATGGAGGACAAAATAAGTCAATTTGGTGTATTGTATTAACAGTTGGTTTAAGTGATCATTTTATCACTTTTTGTACAAGAAAAATTACAAAAAACTACAAAAACTATGAAAATAATAAGATTAAAATAAGGTCTACAAAGAAATATAATAAAGATAAATTTATAGAAATACTTTCATCTGTAAATTGGTCAGACTTATATTTAAATAGAAATGTAAATGCAGCCGGGAATATTTTGAAACAAAAATTTATTTTTGCATTAAATGAAATAGCTCCATTTAGAGAAATTAAAATAAAAAAATCGTACAGAGCCATGGATTACCTCTGAAATTCTCGATTTGATCAGGGAGAGAGACAGTCTTTTTACAAAATATAGAAAAAAAGGTAAAAGGATAGATTATGAAAAATAACAAAACTCAAAGGGAAATTAAAAAAGTCAAAGAAATATACTTTGAGAAAAAAATCGAAGAAAATAAGAACAATCCAAAAAACCTATGGCAACAGCTCAAAAACTTAGGTTATAGCAATAAGCAGAAAGAGTCGAGTAAAATTGTGATTGAAGTGGATAATGAAGTATGTCATGATTCCAAAAAAGTTGTTGATTATTTCAATGAATTCTTTACTAATGTAGCTGAGAAACTAGTTTCAAAATTACCAAATGCTAAACATTTTTACAATTGTACTTCTGAAATTTTCAGAAATTTTTATAATAAAGTTTTTGTTAATAACTTAAAATTTGAATTGCTTCCTGTAAGTGAAGAGTTTGTTTTAAAACGGTTAGATAGTTTAAATGCGAGTAAAAGTACTGGTTTAGATGGCATTCCATCAAAATATCTTAAAGATGGGTCTTTGGTACTTAAGAAACCTATCACATATATTGTTAATCTATCAATCACATGTGGTACAGTACCAGATGATATGAAAGTAGCAAGAGTGTGTCCTATATTAAAAAGAACAGCCGGTTAGAGGTTGGTAATTATAGACCTGTCAGCATTCTTGTTGTTATATCCAAAATTTTGGAAAAAGCAGTTTATAATCAGCTAGAAAATTATTTAACTAAAAACAAATTATTATATGAATTACAGTCAGGCTTCAGAGGTAACTATTCTACGGATACATGCCTAATACATTTATTGGATCACATAAGGTCGCAGACTGCACTCGGACTCTACACTGGAATGATAATGCTTGACTTGCAAAAAGCATTTGATACGGTCGATTACCAAATTCTGTGCAAAAAATTGCAGACCATGGGAGTTTCATCCATTAAATGGTTTGAATCGTACTTGAACGATCGTCAGCAGATGGTCAGTGCCAATGGTACAGAGTCTGGTTTTCGAAAGGTCACTTGTGGGGTCCCACAGGGCAGTATACTTGGCCCTCTTTTGTTTTTATGCTACGTCAATGACATGTCATCCAGTGTCGGGTACGACTGCAAGCTGCTCCTATATGCGGATGATAGTGCTATACTTTTTTCACATAGTAACCCAGATATAATTTCCAACAAACTGGGAAAGGAACTTCATTCCTGCAGTAATTGGCTAGTTGATAATAAATTATCACTCCACTTAGGAAAAACAGAGTGCATATTATTTGGCTCTAAACGTAAACTTCGGAAAATAAACGAATTCAGAGTTGTATGTAACGAACACAAAATTGTATCTCAAAACAGTGTGAAATATTTGGGAATTGATATTGATCAATTTCTTTCCGGTGACATAATAGTCAAAAATATAATACAAAAAGCAAACTCTAGACTGAAGTTTCTTTATAGAAATGCAAAATGGAATAAAAAAGATAACAGGAAACACCTACAATGGCCGAAAAACATAGACACATGTCAGAAAGTAAATAGGAATTGCACAAGAAAAAACCCACAATAAAAATACAAAAGACAAACATAAACAACGATAGGAACTCGGGACAGCCGGACTTGGTACCGGCACTAGCAAAAGCCAGCGGTAGGGTTAAACCGGTTTATGGGTACCCAAACCTCCCTTTTCTCTGTCCCGTTTCCCTATAGTAGAATAAACATACGAATAAAACCCAAACAGGTAGACCACTAACTCCATGACCGCAATCTAGAAAGGAAAAATGGGGGAACAAAACGTAATTTTGAAAGATGGGTCAAAGAGTGCTCGCCGCTAAACTGCCGGCTAGCTCAAGGAGNTCCCCGTTAAAATATGTCCGCAAGGGTCATAGCGGTATGGTGACATAGAACAATCTCAGCTGCTGGGGTAGTTCTTCTCAAAATCAACATCACAGGTGATCGAAGAGTAATTGAAAAAAATACTTCTAGTAGGTTGTTGGTAAGAAAAAGAAATGATAGGCATATCCTGGTTGTCAAAATATGCGGGTATAAGTTTTTGAATATCAGGGTCCCGGAAAATGCTTCCAATATCAATCAAATCAATCCCTTTATTAATATATTTAATTTTCAAAAATTGTTTAACATGTTCATCGGGTTTGTCGATTCTCGGAAAAAGACGATGATAACAGAACGCATCAATAATTTTTGAACATTCATATAACGGACTATTAACAGACATAGTATCACATTCCAAAGAGATTTTGTAAAGTTGTGTAACAGGAATTGAACAAAGTTTGGTGAACAAGCCATGCCGCCCATTGTTTTTGAAAACAGTACATAGATCTTTAACATTAACAAAGGTTTTACGTTTGCTTTTTATATTATAATTTATTATAATTATTATATTATTATATTATAAATATAATAAATGTCTGTCAAAGAATGCAAAAAAAACTTTAAGTATGGCCCTTATACAATGCCATTTTGACTATGCGGTGTTAATAAAACTCTTTTAAGAAAGAGCTTCAGGTTATGCAAAATAAAATAATAAGATTCATTAATGGTTTTGACCAAAGAAAGAGAATTGATTTTCCCATTTTTTCTGATAGGTGTTTTCTTAATGTTGAATTTAGAGTACAACAAATGCGATTAAATCATGCACACAGAATTTTTTACAACAAAGGACCAAGGTATATGAAACACAATTTTGTAAAAATGAATGATGTTCATACTTATAACACAAGATCTAGTGAACTGAATTTTTATATTCCATCTGTAAATTGTCAGTCTTCCAATACTTTCTATTATTGTGCTATAAAAGACTGGAATAGTATCCGTTTGGAGTTAAAAACAATCAAAAATATTAATAGTTTTAAAACTGGAGTAAAAGAGTTACTTTTTGAAAAAATGAAACAAAATTTTAAAAGTGAATTCACAATATAATTAAAAGTTTATATTTATATAGTAAAAGCCTGCCTAAGTTTTGTGTCTGACTGATTGTTGTTTTTTTATTTTTAGCCCTAAATACATTTAATTTGTGTAAACATACAGGACCCTACTGGAAATAAGCTGCAAAGCTTTAGTGGGCTATCCTAGGTTATATGTCAACCTACTTTTTATAATTTTTATGGCTAAATATTGAATTTTAACATTAGCCTAGATTCATTCATGGCAAGTTTTAAATGCAAATTATATCATAGTATGTATAATGATGTATATATGTATTTAATGTATGAATGCAAATTGTATGTTGTATGTTGATGATTGACCTGAATAAAGCTATCTATCTATCTAATTATTTTGTTGTAGATATGCATATACAGGCGAGACATTTCTGTGTCTTCCCTAGTTAGATAGTTATATAAAATACATATGAAATTGCATGCTTAATACAAACAATTTTTTGCACAATATTATACACAACAAATACAATACAAGTAAAAAGTAAAACCAATATGGAAAAGAAGGGCCAATATGGAAAAGTAGGGCCAATACAGAAAAGTAGGGCCAAAATAGAAAAGTAGGGCCAATATGGAAAAGCAGGGCCAATACAGAAAAGTAGGGCCAATATGGAAAAGTAAGGCCAATGCAGAAAAGAAGGGCCAATACAGGACATTTTACTTACGGTGGTGAAACTTTTTAATAGAGAACCAATATGGCTATCCTCAACCTAAAATGACTCTCCTTGGACATAATACAGCCCAATATGAAAACACCTATTCTACATAATACCTTTGATGACACAACAACACTTCAAAAGATTGCCGATAACTTTATTTACATTTACCTATTCTACATGTATAACACTTAAGTACATTGCAAATATGACAATTATATTTTTTTGTATTTACAGCATATTGGATAGGTCAGAGAGCTATAAAGACAATATTTGACCATGACGATAATCTGTCTGTGTGTCCACATGATGTAACATATGTATGGGAGACAATAAAAACATATTTTAAGGTATTTATATACTTCTTTTAAGGGTGGTAAAGGGGTTCCTTTTTAAGAGCAAAACACAAAATACAAGGAGGTTTGCTACTCATATGTTTGGTTGTCAGATTTTTTTACTTTTCTGGTATTTTCCATTTAAAAGAATTATAATGCCCCTTATTTTCAATTCATACATCTTCATGAGCATTGTGTCAAAATTTAATAAATCCTATTTACTTTATCACATTCTTTCATGGCATTTTATGATACTGTAAACTGATGGAAAATTCTAATAGCAATTTAAAATGGGCTGTTTAGAGCAAGTTTTTAAATTGATCCACTAAATGTTGCATTTGGTGTTTGGTGTCCATATGTATGTGATGAATATTATATGGAATTTACATATTTTACCACATAACAGCTTTCCCAATGAATTCATCAGTTTCATCAATAAGCCAATGCAGTCTCACTTTGATGGCTTAAATGCCAAAGGGATCAATGAAAGGAGTTCAATCTAGAGGGGTGTTAAAGCTTAGTTGAGGTCGAACTGTGTTAAAACTTGAACTAAGGGAACAGAAAAAGAGTTTGAGACATCCAATGTTCGAGTGTTTGCAGCTTGAGCCATCAGTGTTCAGCTGTAACTGTTTTGTTACGTGATTATGTTTGATAAAAAATTGATATGGCCATGCCACAAAACATGCACCAGAACTGGACTTCAAATAGAGGAAAATCAAATTTTTAAAGTTCATCCCTTCAGACCCTATTTATTTCAAGGACATTAAATGCTACATTAATTCAGAACATATTCTAGATAGCTGAGTTTCAAAGATTCTGAATGAAAGAAGTTTTTTAAAGTTTAACTTATAGTTAGTCATAGTTGAAATAATGCTCTAAATTCTACACTGTCCTGAACTGAACATTTCAATAGCCTTGCTCTATGTATATAAAAATGATTGAAAATATCAGCCTGCAGGGGCGTATTCAGGCAATTTAATAAGGGGGGGTTCCAATATGAAGTGAAAAAAAAAGTTAAATTTTTGGAGGGTATTTCCTAGTAAAACATCCTGATATTCATTGAAAATACATGATTCTCCAAAAAAGGTTGGTTTATCTCCGGGACCCTCCCCCCTTTCTGGATTCACCAATAGCCTGCCCTTCCAAAATTAGCCTATCAGGGCAGGTAGAATGTAAGTTTTTATAGGGTCATTTAGGCTTATCCATACTTGGCATCATTGTGAAATATTTGGTATGAGATGTCCATTGATGTTGTCAACCATTATCATAAATTTTCACAAAGACATTAAGATCTATGGTTCTACAGCTACATTAGCACTATTATTAGTTGAATGTTGAGCTATTTAAGTACATTATCTTCTTCAAATTCAGGACAGGAATATAATTCTCATCATTTGAAATTTTAATTCAGATCAAAGAGAAGAGTGAAATCTTAGGAAATTTTTACACCAACTTTGACAAATCCTTTATTGCTGGGTTGTGTAAAGAATTAGCTAGAGGTCAGTGGTATGTATTGGACAGAAGTAGTGATGTATAATTACTGTACATCTGTGGTTTAATGTGCAGACTATCCTGATAGCCTGGAAAAAATTGCATTTCACAATATTTAATAGGTGTGTGAATGGAAAAAAAATTCATGTGTATGTTTCAGAGAACACATTTGTCACCTGCATTACAGGAAACAAAAGTCTATACAAATACTAAATTAAGGAAAAAATAATACCCCATTTACCCTCATCCCACCCATTCCTATCAAATGTTGATTATAATTGCATATTTTTGAAACCTCCAATAGCTAAAACCTGCATGAAGTGGAAAATCACAAGAAAATATGGAGAAAAGTAAAATGAGGAAAACAAAATGCATGGTTATCATATGTTACATTCAACATAAAAGTGGGGCAGATAGGTGGGTGCCTTTCTTGTTTCTCTCAAGCCCATTTTCCTTTCTCCCTGCTCTTTCTCCTTACTTCCACTCACTTTCTCCTGATCTCCCTTCATGACCCTTTTCTCTTTCTCCTGTCCCTTTACTAATTTTCACCACCCTTTACTCTTTTTCCCTCCTTTTATCCCCTTTCACTCAGTCTCCATTAACCCTGCCCAAACTCTCCAAAGCAATAAATAATTCAGAAATCTGACAATTGCATGCAGAATGAAATGTTGACAAGTTAATTTCAAAATAATATGAAAGAGATTTTTTAACCTTTAAGTTTTCTCTTCTAAATTATTTTTTTAATATTATCATAATTTTAATAATTAAATAATTCTTATATGATTTGCATAATAGGAAATACCCTGATATGATTGGTTGAATTTACTTCCGGTAGCAATTTCTGAAGTCGTTTATTTTTCGATAGACGACGTTGACAGAACTACATTTTAGTTCACCTTATAAATTCATACGCCTAGTGAATCAAATAGAACAAAAACGTGTGATTGGCATTATAAAAGTAAGAATTCAATTACTTATCATCAAATTAAAAGAATTATAAGGATTAAACACCGTTTGAAATGAATTTATAGGAGTATAAACGGGACCAAGTCACTCACAAACATATCATATAAGTCCTTTGGACTTTTATTTGTTTGTGAGTGAATTGGTCCCATTTATACTCCAATAAATTCCTTTAAAACTGTGTTTAATCCTATAATAAATTAACAATTAATTTATCTCCCTTTATTTTAATAACTAAATAATGTTTTTATAGGAGCAGAAGAAAAGAATGACAGTTTGTGTAAGCAGCTGTTTACAGATGCTGGAGAAATACTAGCCAGGCATATTGTAGGATTGGAACCTAAGATTGATCAGGTATTGATCACTGTATACTTCCAAATTCTATCCAAATATTTATAACTTTGAAACTGAAGATTGATGATTGATGATTGATTACCTATATACAATGATTTATTTTATTGGCAATTTGTATTATTTTTTGTTGATCTTGTGGAGGAACAAAATTTTCAGTACTTGCTACTTCCCAAATAAAAAAAAAGAGTGTTAGGTCACACCTCCTTTGTCAATCAGTGCCTCAATGTATTACAAAGAAATTAACATCTACATAAAACATTAGAATAGTACCAATGCTTTTACTAATCAATAGTCAATTTCCCTAATTTTTAAACATATTCAAATTTCATTTTTTATAGTTTGTAAGTTCTATCAAATAATTTATTTAACTACTGATAAAAAGAATAATGGAAGTTTTGTTTCTAGTACTTCAGATATTGTCTCCAATAATAAGACTTGCTCACAAGTGGGCTTGTTCATTTTTGTTGTCTTTGTATCAGAAACAAAAACTTCCATTATTCTGTATGTAAACCTTGAAGTACTAGCTGAACATATTTATATTTGAAACTAATGATTGATAAGGTTTTACTTGTACAAGAGTTTCACATTAGAATATTTAATATCTTAAATTTTGTATGGACTTTCTGGACTTTAGTGAAGACGTTTTCACTTAGAAATCACAATTTTATCATTTTAAGTTTATGCGGAAGATGTCAATAATACTTATGATCCCTTTAAAAGTGTTTAAGTCATTTTTTTTCAAATAGCTTTCTGGTTCAAAAAAATATTTTCTATAGACTGTAGGCTGGTTAAAATTTGTTTTACATATATTTATAGACTCTGTTAGAAGGAGAAAATGGTTTGAACATTGTCTGTGTAGGTTCTGTATGGAAAAGCTGGAAGTTTCTACAATCAGGTTTGTATTAACTAGATCAGCCAGTGAAAAACATTATTTATTACAGAGTTATCTCCCCATTTCAGTCAGGTTTGTATAAACTAGATCAGCCAGTGGAAATCATGGTTTTATCGCCCAGATCTTTAGATCGTGGGGAACCTGGCTCATAACTTTTGAACCAGATGTGATAAGACCTTCATATTTGGTATGGGTATTGATCATAGAAAGCTAAACACCATTTTGCAAATTTCACTAAGGTCAGGTCAGAGGTCCAGATCAAGTTAAAAGGTCAAAATCTAGATTTTACTAGAGCTCGTTAATTACAATTGCTAGAGGCTTGATAATCTATATGTGAATAGATCTAATGGAGCTTAGTACAAATCCACCAAAACAAATTGGGCCAGGTCAAAGGTCAAGGACACTGAGTGCAAATTTGAAAACTTTAACATAAACTTTAGCATTGGCTACATCTTTTCAACCAGATGTGATATGACTTAAATATATGACCTGTATATTGGTCTTTAAAAACTAAACACAATTTTGCAATTTTTACTTAATCTGGTCAAAGGTCAAGGTCACAGAGGTCAAAAAGTCAAAATCTAGAATTCACTTTAGCTCATCAATTACAATGCTAGAGGCTTCATATTATATCAGTGAATAGATCTAATAAAGCTTAGTACAAATGAGCCAAAAAATTAGGGTCGGGTCAGAGGTCAAGGTCAGTGAGTGCAAATTCGAAAACTGAAACAAAAACTTTAACATTGCCTATATCTTTTCAACCAGATGTAATAGGACCTATATATTGATCATATAAAGTTGAACTTTATTAGGGTCAGTTCAAAGGTCAAGGTCACAGAGGTCAAAAGGTCAAATTCAAGTTTGCTTTTTTGCTTGTAAATTACAATGCAAGGTGCTTGAAATTCTGTATGTGAATAGATCTAATAGATCTAATAGAGCTTAGTACAATTGTCTACTAAGTCTTAATTTCTAGTGTATGTTTGGTGTTGCAGGAGGGTGGACGGGCCTGCATGCGTGCGTGGGTGCAGGCAGGCGGGCAGGTGTCAAACATTGGTTTCTGGATGATCAACTCAAAAAGTTTACATTTAATTAAAACTTGGATATATTGTTTGGTACCAGGAGGGGAGGAACCCTAATGATTTTGGAGAAAGTAGGTCAAAGGTCAAGGTTACAGTGACCAAAAATAGACTGAAAATTTCAGAAAAATTTGGTTTCGGGATGATAACTCAAAAAGTTTACATCCATTTGAAATGAAACTTTGATATTTTGTTGGGAACCAGGAGGGGAGGAACCCTATTTTGGAGAAAATAGGTCAAAGGTTAAGGTCACACTGACTGAAAATAGATAATAATTTCAGAAAAATTTGGTTTCCGGATGATAACTTGAAAAGTCTACCCCTAATTATATTGATTTGATACTTGCTTGTATTGTTAGGTACCAGTAGTAGAAGAACCCTATTGATTTTTGAGAAAGCAGGTCAAAGGTCAAGGTCACAGTGACAAAAAATATTTTAGAAATTTCAGAAAAATTTGGTTTCTGGATGATAACTCAAAAAGTTTTCATCCAATTGAAATAATAATTGGACATGTTGGATATATTATTGGATATTAGGAGGGGAAGAAAATAGAAAATAGACCTTCTTGAATTCTTAGAATTTTCGATATTAGGTAGGAAAGATAATAAATAAACAATTTTAGAAATATTTTGGTCTCCACATTAACTTGGTCACAAAATATTTGAAGTTGCAACTCTGCTTGTGCATCCTGGTGCCATTTAGATTTTTAGCATTAATTTTGTATTGTAGACATGACTGCTACCGGGGCATAGTGTTATACAAACACATCTTGTTTACAAAGTTGTCTCCCAATTTATGTAGTTGATACATGACAAAGGTATTTGATTTCTGTTATTTTACATTGTTACATCATATAAAGCTTAAATTATCGTCCCTTGTCTATGACCTTAACAGTTTACTTGTTCCTATTGTATAACAGATTTAGCAATTTCAGTAAGCTGTAGGTGTGATAAAGTTGTTCAATACCAATAGGTACAGAGCTATATTTATTGTAAAAAAATTTTGGAGACATGCTATTATTGTTAACTCATCTAAACAATGATTGTCCTTTTGAATTGTCCAACAATACTATTGTATATCAATCTATCATGGCCTGGGGAAGTTTTACCTTGAAAAAGACAAGTGTCCTCATTTATGTCTGCTTCCGCATTATATCTTGGTAACTATAATGGGTAAGTTCATCAAACTTTGCATATATTTGCATCCTTGGTTATCTCACAGCCTCCAAGAAAAGTAACTCTCAAATTTTAGACAAGCCAGTACTTACTTTCAGCCGTTTGAGATATCCTTGTCTCAACCCACGGATGAGATAAGATTTCACGTGAGGAAATACATTGTGACGTTATCAACGTCACAGTAAGTTGCTTAGACATGGCCCACGCCAACTATAGTCTGGTTGTACAAAAAGTTGTATTTTTTTTTACAACTGTGAGAAAAACAATCAAACACCATTGAAAATGCGAGATTTAGAAATCTCAGACACCCGTGGGTAATATTTCAATGGTTCTCTGACTCGGCAAGCCTCGTCAGAGAAATATTGAAATCTTACCCTTGGGTGTCTGAGATTTCACGATCTTGCACGTTCAATGGTGTTAGATTGTATTAGTCTCTTTGACTTATTTTCTGCTTGATTACCTTTCATTCAATTTTAGGTTCAAGTTCATATCTAAGTAACCATACATGATAGAATCATCTAACCTTGCATTTTTGGTGGTAGGTCATCATCCAGGCAAAATTAGGTCCTTTGACCTACATTTTCTGCATGATGGACTTACATTTAAGTTGACATCAAAGTTCAGATCTCATTAAAATTACATGAGCATGTGCATGCATCTTTGGTGGTAGGTCAGCATCCAGGCAAAATTAGGTCACTCTGGCCATTATTTTCGACATGATCAACTAACATTCAGGTTAATGTCCCAGTTCAGATCTCAGTAACTGTGCATGGTATGATCATTTAACCTTGCATGTGCATGCATCTATGGTGGTAAGTGAGCATTCAGTAAAAACACTTTTACCTGTATTTTCGGCATTATCTACTTAATTCAAGTTTACGTCCAAGTTTGAATCTAAGTAACTGTGCATGGTATGACCATCTAACCTTGCATGTGCATGCATCTTTGGTGGTAGGTCAGCTTTAAGGCAAATTAGGTCACTTTAACCTTTATTTTCTGCATGATAAACTTAAATGTACAGTTATGTCCGAGTTCAGATCTCAGTAAATGTACTTTTTGGGATCATCTTGCACTGCATATGTGCATGCATTTTTGGTGATAGGTCAGAATCCAGGAAAAATTAGGTCACCTTGACCTACCTGGTATATATCTGCATGATCAACTTTCATTCAAGTTTACTTCCGAGTCAAGTCTCAGTAATTGTACATGGTACAATCATCTTACCTTGCATGTGCATGCATCTTTAGTGGTAGGTCAACATCTAGGCAAAATGAGGTCACTTTGTCACATGATGAACTTACTATCAAGTTTATTTCTGAGTTCAGATAGTCACTGTACGTGTTAAGATCATCTAATCTTGTGTATGCATGCATCGGGAATGGTAGGTCAGCCCTCTGGCGAAATTTGGTTGCTGTGTCCGTGTGCCATAATGAGGCAAACTTGTAATCATTCATGATTGATAACCTATATTTGTAGGATTTACCAGTGTTCTGAAGAACGAATGTAAAAGAATTAAAGGATTTTGTCTACTTGAACTGAAGCAGTCAGCAGCCCATGGAGCAGCTAGTCTATCAGCAAGAACAACAAAATTTACACTACCAATGGACTATAGCGCTAACGCTACAATTTTATGTAAAACACAGTTGTGATGAATTGTTTTATATTGTAAGGTGCTGGTGATAAAGGTTGATTTCAATTTATATTTAAGCATGTCACTAGGTAAAAAATTTTTAAGGAACATTTACAATATTCCCAGTTTTGAAACAAAACAGTTCTTAATTTGGTACTGCGAGATTTTCTTGACCTACACTATTAAGATTACATTCAGATTACAACCAAATATTTCCTACATTTTGGACATTAGGGTCTTATAGCTTATTACTATTCTTATGACTGATAAATCTTTGTATAATTATTGCTATATTATTTATATGACATTACAAAAGATTCAATACCTGAAGTACATTGGTGAATGGAGACCATATTGGTTTGAGGATGTTATTTCAATGAATACATAAATTCAATAAGAATCATCTCTGTATATGTAAGCATCTAGATGTGAAATCTTCACCTTGGTTATCCAAAATTTTCTTGTCTTGTACTTACAGGGGATGTTAAAGTACGTTTCACCTACCTGAGTCTCTTACGTTTTAAAACAATAAAACAAAATGTTTCATTCAAAATTTAATTTATCTATGCTTACGGCAATTGAATTTTATTACAATGGGTTTTTACATGTTACCGTTTGTTCTATACTCTGTTGGAAACCGGTGTTTATGAACCAAAGTTAAAAGTTCTGACAGGTACTAAAACATGAGATTGCATGCGTTGTCGTGCTGGTTATAACCCCATTCATATTTACTAAAACATTAAAATGGAGAAAATGGCCAAGTCCCGCAAAACAGGAAGTTAATATCATAGGGTGACCAAATTGCTTATGACACATTCCCCCTATATAAAAAGTCAAATACCAAATTTGAATTAAATCCACCCAGCGGAGCTGAGAAAAGTATGACGAAAATTTTCACTATGTTCAATAAAGGGAAAAATGGCTTAGTCTCGCCAAACAGGAAGTTGATATCATAGGATGACCAAAATTTCTTACGAAGCATTCTTCCTATATTTAAACTCAAATACCAAATTTGAAATAAATTGGCCCAACAGTAGCTGAGAAAAATGCAATGAACTTCGGATAGACGGACGGAAGGATGGACAGAAGGAAGGACAGATGAGGGTATTCCAATATACCACCCATCATGTGTGGGGGTATAATAAAATGGTTCCAGTACTAATAGGTAAATGATCTCTTTTGTATAATGTTTATAAATGCATTTTCATATAAAATCAGTTGTAAAATTTCACATTTTACAAAAATATCTACTAGTACGACAAAAAATGCTTGAAATGGAGAAATATAAAAATAACTTGTTTTACCATATGAGTGGGTCAACAATGGACTTCACCATGAAAAATCCGAAATCTACAAAAGTTGCGGTATCATCATTCAAATTATATTTCATACAATTCATATAATGTGCTCACTGAGTCCTTTTGGAAATCTATGAAATGTGAGTGATTCAGCTCGGTGAAACGTACTTTACTTCTTGTTACTGTACATCTAATTCATCAGAACTAGATTTTTAGCTCATCTGGCTAAACTTTCATAACTTGAATTGTAATCAAAATTATGACGTATTCTTGATGTTTGTATGTAATAATCTGCCTCTGATACTATTTTCTTAACATATGGATACAAATAAATGCCTTTTCACGCTGCCATCATTCAAGTTTTTCCCAAAGTGTCTATATTCAAGTTTTTGATAAAATCTAGCTACTCTGTTTGTGTCTGGAAGACACAAATGATGCCCCATCAGTTGGATATAAAACATGGACATCTTTTTTCAAAGCACTTGATATAACAATGATTTTAATACTATGGGAGGTATTCCAGAACACACATTTTGATAAAATGGCAAAGTTCAACTACCCCTCAACATCACAAATTATGGCCAAAACCTTTAACATGACAATATGCACATCTTCAATCCATGCCTAATTACTGTGTAAAGTAAAATAAATGTAGCTTTAATATTATGGGAGGAGTTATCCGGAATAACAGGTCCAGAAACACATTTATATAAAATGGCCAAGTTCAACTACCCCTAAAAATCACAAATTTTGTCCAAAATCTAAACCATGACAATTTGCACATCTTCAAAACAGTGAAACCTGTATTAACCAAAATCCTTTGGAACTGAATGTATTTCATTGGCATATATTGATGATCACTTTCGACAATTTCAGAATATATATACTTGTCTACGTATTGATTGAAAGGAACCTTACCTCATGTTTTAAGGTAGATAGACACTAATATTCATATCCAAGAGATTTTGTTTTTAATCAGTCAGCACAATTGAAGAACCTATTAACCTGAAACCTTAACAAAAAGTATGGGCCACCATGCTTGTTTTTTCTAGAACTGAGGTCAAAGTTTACTCATTTTAGCCATTTTACACCAAAATTTACATAGAATGCACAGGAGAAATAGGGAAAGGCAATTTTAAGCTTAATAGAAATGAACCTTTGATCTTTGAGAATTTTATACAATGTTGTAAATAATTACTTTATGGTATGATCTTTAAATATGTCACAGTGCTTTTAACGGAAATATTTTACAAAATTTCCGGATTAAACAATATTTATGGGAAAAGGGAACTACATGGAATTCCACTCTGAAAGTGGGCAAAATTTGACATTACACATCTGTTAGTAAATTATGATATCACAAACGAAGAGCTGTTAAATCACTGTTCCAGACCGAAAATCTACCCTCACCTGTATCTGTTTCTTTATTATACCCCCCGCTTGAAAAGTGGGGGGTATATTGTGATGGGGGTGTCCGTCCGTCCGTCTTTCCGTCCAACCCGTCCATCCGTCCGTTACACATGAGGGTACCCCATGTCTTATCCGCTACTCCTCCTGAACCACTGAATAGATTTTCATGAAACTTTAACACAGTCTTTGCAACATAATGTAGATGTACACCTCCTATATCAGAATTTCATTTGATTGGTTTTTGGGGTTTCCCATAGCCAAACATGGACATTACCATTACATTACATGTACACATGGGAGTACCCATCTCTTTTCCGCTACTCCTCCTGAACTACTGAATAGATTTTCATGAAACTTTAACACAGTCTTTGTGACATAATGTAAATGTGCACCTCCTATTTCAGAATTTGATTCGATTGATGTTTGAGGTTTCCCATTGCCAAACATGGACTTTGCCATTACATTACATGTACGCATTGGGGTACCCATCTCTTATCCGCTACTCCTCCAGAACCACTGAATAGATTTTCTTGAAACTTTAACACAGTCTTTGTGATATAATGTAGATGTGCACCTCCTATATCAGAATTTGATTTGATTGATTTTTCATTGCCAAACATGGACTTTGCCATTACATTACATGTACACATGGGGGTACCCATCACTTATCCGCTACTCCTCCTGAACCACTGAATAGATTTTCATGAAACTTTAACACAGTCTTTGTGACATAATGTAGATGTGCACCTCCTATTTCAGAATTTGATTCGATTGATGTTTGGGGTTTCCCATTGCCAAACATGGACTTTGCCATTACATTACATGTACACATGGGGGTACCCATCTCTTATCCGCTACTCCTCCTGAACTACTGAATAGATTTTCATGAAACTTTAAATAGTCTTGGTGACATAATGTAGATGTGCACCTCCTATTTCAGAATTTGATCTGATTGATTTTTGGGGTTTCCCATTGCCAAATATGGACTTTGCCATTACATTACATGTACACATGGGGGTACCCATCTCTTATCTGCTACTCCTCCTGAACCACTGTATAGATTTTCATGAAACTTTAACAGTCTTTGTGACATAATGTAGATGTGCACCTCTTATTTCAGAATTTTATTTGAATGATTTTTGGGGTTTCGCAAAACATGGACTTATCCATTACATTTCTAGTGGGTACCTATCTCTTATCCCCTACTCCTCCTGAACCAGCAAAAAGATTTTCATAAAACTTTAACACATTTTAGAATTTTGATTTGAATTGTTTTTAATTCCTGGAATCAAATGGGGGTACGGGGGTATTTATTAGTGAGCTTTGCTCACAGTTTTTCTAGTTTTTCAATCTGGCGATTAAATTGTGCAGAGCAACAGTGTCTATCTTCTTTAAACTGATTTCCAGTGTAGTCAGGGTTGAGTTAAGACATATTTCCAGTATAATTATGTTTTGGTCAAGATAGATACTTGGGTTTAGACAGAAATCAAGAGTAGTGAAGATTTGGTCTAGGCAGATTTTCAGTGTAGTCAGGATTTCCCAGCATAGACTTGATTGGATTTAGACTGATTTCTAGCATAGTCTTGATTTGGTTAAGACAGATTTCTAGTGCAGTCAGGGTTTGGTTGTGCAGGTTTTACTGTGTAAAGACAGAGTGAGGCAAAATCATGAGATAAAATGTAAATACTGATTTTTTATTTGTTTTAAAAAATTAATGTGACCTTTCATGACATTCAGTTATATTCTATGCAATATTTTCTGTGCCATATACATGTGTAAATGATCTTTGATATACATGTGTAAATGATCTTTGATATTGTATAAATATAGTTTATGTCTCAGTATGAGTCTTTTTTTTCTCTAAATAGAATGGTTTTTGCAATAATAACTTGTCTCAGCTTGTTAGGAAAAGGTTCATAACTTTGTTTCATGCGTAAGTAGTGAATTGTTTCTGTCATAAGTTATATTTGTTCCCCAATGATGTTTGTGTTGTAAGCTGTATAAGCAGTCGACAAGTAGAGATTACTATCAAACTACTTGTATTGTTGTTATGCGTTTTCTCTTTGTTTGTTAATCCATAACTCCTTTATTTATTATCTGTAAGTCAGATTCTAACTTAATTTTCAGGATATTTTATTCAAATGACCCAGCTATACTGTTTATTTTTATGCCCCTGGATCTTTAGATCGGGGGCATATTGTTTTTGTCCTGTCTGTCTGTCTGTATGTCTGTCTGTCCGCAACTTTAACCTGGCTCATAACTTTTAAACCAGATGTTGTAAGACCTTCATATTTGGTATGTGTATTGATCATGTGGAGCTGAACATTATTATGCAAATTTCACTAAGGTCAGGTCACAGAGGTCAAAAGGTCAAAATCTATATTTTGCTATAGCTCGTTAATTACAATTGCTAGAGGCTTGATATTCTATATGTGAATAGATCTAATGGAGCTTAATACAAGTCCACCAAAAAAATTTGGGTCAGGTCAAAGGTCAAGGTCACCGAGTGCAAAATTGAAAACTTTAACAAAAACTTTAACATTGCCTATATCTTTTCAACCAGATGTGATAGGACTTTCATATTTGGCCTGTATATTGGTCATATGAAACTGAACAGCATTATGCAAATTT
>MJUU01034157.1:4396-20028 GCA_002080025.1 Modiolus philippinarum
AGTATTTAAGTTATATTTCTTCATTTTCTTGAGTTGAATACAGTGTTGTTTTAATAAATTGAAAACAATATGCATGTTTATCAAATTACTCGTTTTTTTATATTGCGTCTCGAATCAACGAACTTGTCGCGCAGTAATTTGCGAGATGAAAATAACTTTTGTTTACCTGTGACAGTGTACTACATATATTTATAGCAATGAAATCAACATGCGAAATCACACTATCCGATTATTTTCACGTATTACGGAATAACTTAATACATGCAGACGTATGTAGCAGTTCTTTGGATGACTACGAAGTTTTGCCACATGTAGATTTTCAGGGCTTCAAGATTCAGCTCCATCGGAGCTTTGATTTTGTTTTTGTAATATTTGATCATGAATATAAATCTCTGCATCATTTATGCCTCATATGATGTGTTCTAGCTTATATTTTCCAATACACAAAAAAAGATTAAAATCTTTTAATTAACTAAGTAAAAATATCTGAATATCTTTATTATTGTAGTGAAACATGGTGCTAAAGTTGTATTCTGTTCAAGGGGAGGTAAGTACAGTGGTTTTCTAAAATCATATGAAGATATCATTTTTCGGTATATTTTTTTAAAACCACACTTTTTCAAAATTTTATTGCAAGAAGAACAGCTAAATAACAAGTTTTACTGCAAATTTATTCAGTTAAAAGCAGAATTGTATATGATTTCAAAGTGCAAATTTAAAAATAAATTAGTAAAAAGAAGGATTATTTTGAATTTGAAATATTTGTAACAAATAACATCATAGTTTTACTTTCCAATGTTGTATTTTTTTTTATTTTTTAAATCAAATAAATAATTTTTAGAAATAAACTTTGCACATGCCTGAAATAAAGTCTTATATTAAATCCTTTCTCTATTTATAGAAAAAGAAGGGAAAGAATTAGAAGCAGAGATGAATGCCTCTGGTCCTGGTTCAGCTTTATTTATACAATGTGATGTTACTAAAGAATCTGATATAAAGGTGAACACCTTGTAGTAAATACTGAACACCTGTGTTATATCAACTGAACACAAGTGCAATATAAGAATGTATAAACCAGACCTCTACAATAACTGTTTTTTCTTCTTCAAATTTGTCCCTTATCCCTTTGGACAAGTATCTCTCTAGATTTTCATGTCCGAATGAAAACATCACTGTCCAAAAATTTTAACACATGATCCAAATATTGTATCCAAAAAAATCAGAATGAAAGAAGAATTGCAGTGGTAATTTGCTAGAAAAAAAAAATAGAAAAAACAGCTTGCAAAAATTTGTAGTTGTATTAAGGGGGTAGACGTGGGTAAGCCTAGAATTTCTAACTCGTTTAATTTTTGTAATACTTCTAGTATTAAAAATACACATGTTCATGTCAACTTTCAGCAAATTTCAACAATTTTTACCATCCTGTTTTATGTCTAGTGGTCATCAAAGATACCCTGTTTCCTCATACATTTGTATTATTTGTTCCATTCATGATTTGATTGTAGTGTATAAAATTGGCTCTAATTAAATTTGTATTTGTTTTAAAATAATTTCAAATGTAAAATAAATTCTGTAGTTTGTTGGAAAAGTAGGCATGAATAATGATAGTAAATTTAACTAGTTTAAACTGAAATACAAGGGTGTTCTGAACAGTATAGGCTGGAATTTTTACTCTATTTTGATCACTATTAAACACTTCTTGTAAAGAATTCTGTCGTTTAATTTTCACTAAAAACTGAGAATAGCAAGATAACAAGTATATGTAAGATATATTAAAATTTTAGAAAATTCTACCGTCCCATTTTTTCTTCATTTGGAATAAAGTGGGTAAAAATCAATAAAATTGCTGAATCTATGATTCAAATTACCTCCCTTGGAAGAAATCCGACTTTTACATATTTTCATTATCGTTGGACTTGTATAGTAAAATTCACTCATTATAAATAACTGGAAGTTGGGTATTTGTTTTCATGACAAAATGAATATTTATTTGCTGTGTGGAAAAAAATGTACAATTTTAAAGTTTTGATCATACCTATTGTAATGATTCTATTTGTTTGCTTAAGTAAGAAAGAAGTGAAAAACAGAGTTATCTCTTCCTACCCCAGGTCTACCCCCTTAATCTATTCTGATTTACTAGTAAATTAGTGAGAACAGAACATTTTTCAAATTTAGAGTTTATCCATATAACAAATCTGATTTTCTTCTTTCCCTTCAAAAGTAACTCTAGAAATGCTCTTAAAGACCAACAACATAGTCCTCATCTCTATTATTTTGTGAGCCGTGAATGCATAAAACTTCACTGTGATCCACGCATGTATTGACAAAACCAATGTGATCAAAACATGCATGGACAACACCAATGCATGTATGGAAAACACCACTGGAATTCATGCTTGCATGGACATGATCACTGTGATCCATGCATGTATGGACAACACCACTGTGATCCATGCACGTATGGACAACACCACAGTGTTCCATGCATGTATGGACAACATCACTTTGATCATTGCATGTATGGACAACACCACTGTGATTCATGCATGTATGGACAACAACACTGGGATCAATGTGCATGGATGACACCACTGATCTATGGATGTATGGACAACATCACTGTGATCCATGCATGTATTGGCAACACCATATGTGACCCATGCATGAACATGTATGGGAAAGTTAACTGCTACTAGTTTCTTGTGATTTCATGTTTATGTCCCTATATTTAGTTCCTTCAGTTTCATTTTTCACAATTGACTCAGTCCTGTTGCCAACTGAATTTTACTGTTGTTATGATTGTTTTTTGATTTATCACATTGGCTATAGGGGAAGGTTTGTGCCCAATAAAACTACAGTGCTCCCTCGTTATACCGCCCCTCTTTAATGGCGATCCTTCACCTTATCGCCAACCATTTTCAAAAGTTGCATAGTTTCTTTGTAATTTATTCCCTCGATATATGAGGGGGGGGTAGGACCTTTTTTGGGATGTCGGGATTGGATGTTTTTAAGCCCGGGATTTCGGGATTTTTATGATTTAAGCTCGGGATTTCTGGAAATTTATTCACCGGGAATCCGGATATCATCAGTCTTTAAGTTTCTTTGTAGTTCGGGATTTCGGGATTTAGAAAAAATAAAGTCAGGAGTCCGGGATCAGACCCCCTCCTGCCCCCCTCATATATCGCCACCCTCACTTTTCGCAAAAAATTTCTCTGGTCCAAAAGGTGGCGATATAACGAGGGTGCACTGTAGTTGAACCCCGCTGCAGCAGGTTTGCACCTGTCCTAAGTCAGGAAATTTATTAAGCCTTTGTGTGTCTTGTCTTTTTAGCTCACCTGGCCTAAAAGGCCATGTGAGCTATTGCCATCACTTGGCGTCCGTCGGTGTCCGTCCGTCTGTCCGTCGTAAACTTTTTCAAAAATCTTCTCCTCTGAAACCACTGAACCAAATTTAACCAAACTTGGCCTGAATCATTACCAGGGTATGTAGATTAAAAATTGTTTTCGATTAGTCCGGGGACCAAACAACATGGCTGCCGTTGCTAAAAATAGCACATAGGGGTAAATTGCAGTTTTTGGCAAAAAACTGGAAAACCGTTAAAGATATCAAAAATCTGACGGAGTAAAAGTGATCAGCATGGTAAGATCTATCCTTTCTGCAATTTTGAAGAAAATCTGATTACCAGTTTTGGAGTTATTGCCCTTTTTCCGAAATTTTTCTTTAATGTTTTTTATTTTTTATCAAAGAAACTATTGCAGATAGGGGTCAACTTCTAATTGCAAAAATGTTCAGCATATCAAGATCTACCCACCTTGAAATTTTGGAGAAAATCCAAAACCCTTGTAGGAGTTATTGCCCTTTTTCACAGAATTTTCAAAATTTTCATATTTTTGGTCTTTTATTTCCAAAACTATAGAAGATGAAGGTT
Source organism: Modiolus philippinarum (assembly GCA_002080025.1). NCBI lineage: Eukaryota > Metazoa > Mollusca > Bivalvia > Mytilida > Modiolidae > Modiolus > Modiolus philippinarum. The sequence continues at coordinate 8,325 of MJUU01034157.1, forward strand.
AAGTGTAAATTGATAAAATGATTGCCATGCTGTGGTGATTTCAAAAGTGGTGTTGAAAATCATACATTGACCGCCATTTTCAAAATGGCCGCCAAAAAAAGGCGGGAAAATTCAACATTGTTCGATTTCAATAAAATTTTGTTTCCAAATAGATATTGATGTTGCGACTTCAAAACCGATGCTGAAAATTGTTTGTTGACCACCATTTTCAAAATGTCTGCCAAGAAAGGCGGGAAAATTCAACGTTGTCCGATTTCAATAAAATTTGGTTTCCAAATAGGTATTGATGTTGCAACTTCAAAACCGATGTTAAAAATTGTTCCTTGAATGCCATTTTCAAAATGGCTGCCAAAAAAGGTGGGAAAATTCAACATTGTCCGATTTCAATGAAATATGGTTTCCAAACAGATATTGATGTTACAACTTCAAAAATGATGTTGAAAATTGTTTGTTGAATGCCATTTTCAAAATGGCCACCAAAAAAGGCAGGAAAATTCAACATTGTCCAATTTCAATGAAATTTGGTTTCCAAATAGATATTGATGTAGCGATGTGTTTCTTCACATTATAAGAAATATGTTTAAACTAGATTATAAAGGGGAACGAAAGGGGGACTTGGAATGTTTTGAATTCAGCAATACGTATTATCTGAATTAAATTGGGAACCCCTGCCCAAACTTTTTTTTGAATGATGGTCTGAAATGGGTTGTAATGTATAGTGGGGCTTAAAATTACTGTGGAAACTGCTTAATCTACTTGCCTAATTGGAACCATACTTGGTGACAACTGTCAATAGTCGGTACCTATCAAAGAATGTTTCTGGTCAGTCCACATGTATTCCAAGATGGCCGCCAGCGGGGGACATAGTTTAACATTGGACCCTATAGGAAAAACACATTAAAAGACATTCTTCTCTGAAACTACTTGGTCAGTTGGAATCACAACTTGGTCACGACAGGCCTTTCATGATCTTCTTAAAAAATGATGTCTGACAAGTCTGCATCTCATCCAAGATGGCCGCCATCTGGGACCATTGTTTAACATTGGACCCTATGGGGAAAGCACGTTCAAAGATTTTCTCCTTTGAAACTTCTAGAAAATGAGACACTTTAACATTGGGTTAAATTGGGCTGCAGTTTATGCAAGTCATGGACCAGGTGAGCTATACAGGCTCTTGAGAGCCTTTAGTTTCTAGTTAGTTTACTTTATGTCTATAGGAGTCTAGGATGGTCTTTTTTATAGTTAGTTTACTTTATGTCTATAGGAGTCTAGGATGATGTTTATTTCGCTGAACTTGATTACTCTTTATTCAGGGGCCAACTTCGACCTGTCGTTGGGTGTGGGGTTTTCTCACCGTTCATTGAAGATCTTATGGTGGCTTTGAGTTGTTATTACTCCCCTTTGGTTCGTTGTCTCTTTGACACATTCCCTGTTTCCCTTCCTTTTACTATGTATGGACAACACCACTGGGATCCATACATGTATGGGCAACATCACTGTGATCCATGCATGTATGGACAACATTACTGTGATCAATGCATGTATGGACAACATCACTGTGATCCATGCATGTATGGACAATACCATTGTGATCCATGCATGTATGGATAAAATCACTGTGATCAATGCATGTATGGACAACATCACTTTGATCCATGCAGGGTTTTGGTTTGGACTGGTTTCATTGTAGTTATATAGTCCTCATTGTTATTTTAAATTTATGTATGTATGCATGGACATAATGACACAACATTTATGGACAACATCACTGTGATCCATGCATGTATGGGCAACACCATTGTGATCCATGCGTGTATGGACAACATCACTGTGATCCATGCATGTATGGACAACACCACTGTGATCAATACATGTATGGACAACATCACTGTGATCCATGCATGTATGGGCAACACCATTGTGATCCATGCATGTATGGACAACATCACTGTTATCCATGCATGTATGGACAACATCACTGTGATCCATGCATGTATGGACAACACCATTGTGATCCATGCATGTATGGACAACACCATTGTGATCCATGCATGTATGGACAACTGTGATCCATGCATGTATGGACAACATCACTGTGATCAATGCATGTATGGACAACATCACTGTGATCCATGCAGGGTTTTAGTTCGGACAGGTTTCATTGTAGTTATATATTCTTCATTGTTGTTTAAAAATCATCACTGACAGATTTCTGTGAAGTGCTTTTCCCATGAATATCGTGTTTCATGATAACGTCAAGAAAACACAAACAATACAGCATTCTGTGTTACAAGAAACACTAATGATATTCAATAAAGAAACATGCACAGTATAAACTTGGTGTAATGGAATTCACCTTCCTGCTTTTCCCAACTGGTGTTGCTGCTGCACTATCAGGTAGTTTCGCGGAAAAACGGTATTACAGACATGTTCAAATATTTTGTTCCTTGTGTGTGACTTTTCCCGCAATCATGACATCATAGGATAAAACCTGATAGTGCAGTGGTGACTCCAGGTGGGACAAAATAAGGAAGATGCATTCCATTTAAGGGACACATGCATACTCTAGTACTTAATGATTTTTTTAATGTTTTTTTTCCAGAATGTTATAGATCAGACTGTGGCCAAGTATGGAAGAATTGATTGCTTAATCAATAATGCAGGACAACGTAGGTAATTTTATGGCAACATGGAGCCAAAAACCTTTTTCATATAAATTTTATTAATTTACCTTCGAAAGGATATGAACAGGGAATGCCTTACATCTGTTTTGTTTGGGACACCAAGAACACAGTCATTTATAAATATTTGGTTCTGCCTTAAAATTTCAAGGTGAAATTCACATGGAGAGCATTATTTTGGTTTAGAACAAACAATGTGTATGCAAGTTAAAGCAAATCCTCTAATGGTTCGATGAGGGTGGTAAAGGATTATTTTCGTACAACATACACAGCAATTTTTATTTTTCGTACATACTACAAGACCTTTATATTTGTACAAAAACATGCTTAGTACAACATACATGCCAATTTTGATCTTGGGGTTGTTTTCCTACATTGTACAAACCCATTTTTCAATTTTTCGTACATTGCACACAGGACCTTTAGGACCTCCTTGGATAGTTTCAACCCCTTTTGATATTTAGTGATATTTGAAGTTTCTTAACTGGAATTAAATGGTAATCATAACAGTGAAACCTGTCTAAACTGAGACTCTTTCGGAGTCAAGATTTCTTTTGGTTTAGAGAGTTATTCAATTTACACAGTTAGAAAATAAAAAATAAAAATGATACTAAAAGACTTCAAAAAGAGTTTAGTTTAGACAGGTTTCTGGTTTAGTCAGGGTCCGGTTAAGACAGGTTTCACTGTATATTCCACTCACTACCATCAGAGAGGAATGGAATTATTTGAGTTAGAAGTACAATGGAATTATTTAATGGACACATCCATTCTTAAATTTCTATATTTTTTTATCAAATTTTGTGAAAAATGCTGTCATTTTAAAAGAAATATACCCAAATTGACCAGAAAATCAAAATTAAAGTTTATAATCATTTGAAAAAATTCCATACAGTATGTTTTGTATAAATGAATTGTATAAATAATTATTAAATTTTTTAAGGCGAATTAACAAAATTGGGGCAGGCAGGGGTGAGAATCTAGGATATTGTTTAATACAAAATTTGATTTCAGATCCTCCACATATGCCAATAGATGATTTTAGTGCAGAAGATTTTAGAAAACTGTTGAATTTAAATGTTGTTAGTTATTTCCTGTTTGCCAAGGTAATTACAATCATTTCCTGTTTGCCAAGGTAATTACAATCATTTCCTGTTTGCCAAGGTAATTACAATCATTTCCTGTTTGCCAAGGTAATTACAATCATTTTTACTTTCTGATACAGAGGAAATATTCAGATATTTATAATTATTTTATCATTGTGAAGAAAGAACATGCAGATTATGATTTTAAACAATAGTCTATATTGGATTTGCACATATGAAAAGTGAAGAGTCTGAGAGGCTTGTTTTTTGTTTTTGTTTTTTTTGGGGACGCTGGAACAGTCATTTGACAGCTTTTGCTTATTTACATCATAAAATGTGTAACATTATATTTTTTCTACTTTGCTGAGAATTAGCTCCCTTTTTTGTGCAAATAATGGTTAGTTCAGAAACTTTCAAAGCCATCTCTGTTATAATTAGCATGCTTACATTTACATTTTTTGGTATTAACCCAAAGTTTAGATTATTAGCTATCCATTACAGAAATATAAAAAATGTCCCATAATGGTATACAACAGTCTTGGCCAATAAAATCAAAAACTTGAATACATTATTTACTGTACATGTTACTTTTGTATTAATCGTTTTTCAGTTTGCTTTGCCATATTTACGGAAGACAGAGGGAAATATAATCAACGATTCCAGTTTAGTAGGTCAGATGGGTCAACAGGGAGCTGTAACATATGTTTCTACAAAGGTTAGGACAGATCTATGTCATGTGAATAAGTTCTACAATAGGAATTAGGTGATTATGAAATTTGGTGGCTGAGTGCTTAAGACAGTTTACCTGTAAACTTACTCAATTGTGAGCAGAAACTCATAAATATATAAAAAAACTTACAGGAATCAGATTAAATATAGGAACTGTTTATTGTTTATTGTTTAAATTTCCAAAGTGATTTATACTACATTTTCATCAAGATAAATAGCTTTATTCATATAAAAATTTTTAACATTATATATTTTTTAAATAGAATATGTTAAAAAAGTCAAATTTCATGCCTTTTTTGGAACCTTCTCCCAGAAAAGACGAGTTTTGTGACTTATTGGCTTTTCACTAAAATTATGAAGTACATTTTATGAAAAATTTCGGAAAAAATAAGGAAATCTGTGGTTTTCTTTTTAATCCTCCAAACTACCTTAAAAATAGAAATAATAAAAAGGTTCCTTACTAAACACAACTGTACAGTTGACAATTTTTTTTCTATAGGGTGCCATTACAGCAATGACAAAGGCTTTAGCTATAGATGAAGCAAAATATAATGTCAGAGTCAATGCGTAAGTATTATCAATAATATTCTCATGATGCGAACTCTGGTAGTTGATAATCATTTAATATTTTGCATGCCATTCCATTTATAATTCTAACCATCTTCTTTCATCTTTATGTACATTTGCAGTTTCACATAGCAGTATTTGCCTTTATGAATAGAAAATTGTTTGGTGTTGGCAACAAAAGATTTTTTTGTTGATATCGTGAATTTTATTGGTTATCTCCCCTGGTTTTTTAAGATTGTAATTTTTATAACCTTAAACATATTTTATCGTTCAATATAATCATTAAACATATAGATATTAGTGCTGCACACAGCTCTATATGACACGAATGATAATGTGTTGGCATGGTGAGCTGCAAAGGTAGAACATACGATTCCGAATGCCAACAGCGATGAAAATCATCTTTTTAAACCTGTTAACTTCGGAAAATCCAGCAAGGTCTTCAGCTGGATTTGAACCCCTGCTTGTTGTCATCTATGGCAACACCGCCTGCACTATCGTATGTTCTACCTTTGCAGCTCACCATGCCAACACATAATCATTAAACAACTGGATTGAAAACAAGTTTCTCAACTTAGCATTGCCCTCTCCATATTGGATATCTCCCCTGGTTTTCTTTAACTTGCATCTCTTCTTACCAAAATAGATTACAGATGTCAGTTTAAAGAATTTTGTTTCTCCCACCTCGGACAAGGAAATCCATTGATTTAGCGGTGCAAGATTTTTCTGTCTTACACAGGGGGGTGTAAGACAAGCTACAAGCTTATATTCCCGCAAGATTTATATACACAACTTACTTCATATGAACCGAAAAGTATTGAATACTTTATTGGCTATCATAGAATAGCAAAATTTGAATTCAAACACATCATAAATGCATAAATCATTGGCACCAAAATAACCCCAGACTCAGACACATGCTCCATACTTTATGACGTCGTAAAAAGGGAAGTAATTCACTGATGTCAACAATGGCGTTTCAACGGTGATTTGTTTGAGTTTTTGGATGCTGAGGGGGAGAAAAATAATCAAACACCAGTTAGAGGGTTGGACAAAAAAATATCCAACACCCAGCAAGCTTCGTCTGAGTACTTGAAATCTAACCCTTGGGTGTCTGAGATTTTTCTGTCTGACCCTCCCCTTGTGTTAGATTTTTATAATCTTGCATACTGACACTAAATTTTTGTAGTTTATTATTTTTTACCATTACAGCATTACTTTTGCAGAAGCACTCTTCAGTAGTTTAATATAACACCCAGGAACATCATATTAGCTTGAAAAAAAAAATATACTGAACTTTCTTAATATAACTGTCCCCATGACATTTGACCAAATAAAATCTAACCATACAAATTCTATATTTTGGAAAAGGTGTTAACTTCACTAAAACCAAAAACTTGATTACATATGCAGTGACCAACTTTTTTATGCAATCTGACCTAGGAAGCCATGGATATTTGAGGTTTTGAGGTTGGCATTTTAAAGCTTTTCGGGAAAATTTTAGCCAAGAAAAAATCAAATTGGGAACCAGAAATAGGGGATACATATCAAAATTTTGGAAAAATAGGCTGATTTTCAATCATTTGTCATTGGAAAGGAGCTGGTATTTGCTGAAAATCCCTAGGAGCCATTTATATAGGGCTTCTTTCAGTGTTTCGTTATGTCTAACAGTATGTTGATCTGAAGTCAATATCCTTTACAGTTTGGCTTGTTCCAATAATTAATTTACAATTTATGTATGCTTAAATTGGCATTTCTGGCTGGATATGCAATAAAATAAAAAAAATTCCTAGGATTCACATTTGTATTTTATATCTTTTATTTCTTAAGTTGTATACAATTCCTTAAAGCTTTTCACATAAATGTTCAAATAAGGTTTGAAAAAAGTTGAAGCGAAAATAAGAACAGGCCAGAACAATGGTAAGAATTATATTAGATCAGATCATCCTACTAACCCGAAAAATTCAGTCGTTATATTCAACTCAATACGATGGCTCCATTAACGCCTGAATGCATACACCTGGGAAATCCTTCAACTGGATGTATTGATTGAGCAATGAATCATGGGTATTTAATTTATAAATAATTGTCAATATGCAGCACAAGAAATTTTTTTCCATTTAAGATTAATCAGATAAATTAATTTGCAGTTTTTGGAATTTTAACAAATATTTTGTCTCCATACTAAACATCGCAGTCAACTTCTATGTTTGTAAACAACCGACATGTGCTATTGCGCAGACTCACAAATTTGAAGCTCGCTGATTGGTCACCTATTTCAGAGAGCAGCTGAAAGATTTTTAACATGTGACAAGTTCAAGCCCTTGAGATGTGATCAGCCGCTAGAGGGCGCAGAATTATTTGAGTTATCATCCTCATGTATTGTACCAGTTTAATTAAATTCTATATATCAATCCATCAGTTTATGTCGCATTGCTTCAGGTGAAATAACACAAAGATCAAATATAAAAAAAAAAACGGATTACATTGCATGTAAAGATTTATAAGTTATTGAAGTACTGTAATTGTACTTATTTTCGCAGTGTACTAATTTTCACGAATTTCGCGGTCGTCAACTTTCCGCGAAAATAAGTACCCGAGAATGTAATAATTTAACATTACAGTTATAAGAAAAGCAGTCATTTCCGCGAAATTAAATACACGCAAACTTGGCAAGAAAGGAATCCTCGCAAAAATAAGTACCCGCGAATATAAGTACAATTACAGTATTTTATTTTTGAAATTTCAGTGTATCACCTGGAAATGTATGGACACCCATGTGGGAGAGTGGAGCTAATGCTTGTAGTGATCCAGAGGCTGCAAGGTTAGCTGGAGAAAATGCACAGGTATGGTAGTTATCTTTTAGACTTATTTTAGCACTATAGTCTACATTCAAGTAAAGGTTATTTCACAGTGGGTTATTTACTCATCACAGATCCAAAGTGTGAACATATCAAAAATTTGGGGTAGATTGGATATGTATGCTGTTCATTTAAAAAAATCCAGTTTGCAGGCACAGGTTTATTTTGAAAATTAATTATAATATTTGTAAATATGATATCATAGAATACTTATCTCCAAGGTAACATATATTATGATATTTATTTCTAGTGGCATAAATATTTCTTTAATAGTTTTTAGAATTGTAAATAGTATGTATGTGTTCATTGAAACCTGTCTAAACCAAACACAATCCAAGGACCTTTTGTATAAATTTCTATTTATGTTGAACTTGTGTAAATGGGGGGGGGGAGTAACAAAATTACCAATCAGAATTGTCATTAGCTGAAATCCAAAGGGCAAAAGGACAAAAAACTTGCAAAACCACCTGAAAAATTGTAAACTGCAATGGTCCTGACTTGGTACAAAAAGGCAAAAGAAATGGTTAGTTAAACTGGTCTTATGGTAAGCAAAACCAGAACAAAATACCAAATACTCCTAAAGTTTATCGGTTTAGACAGGTTTCAATGGAAATAAACAATCAAGTATAAAAAAACTGTTGTAAAATAATATTTATTTTTCTGTTTTAGTTACTGGGACGTTATGGGACAATAGAAGAAAGTGGTTTGACCTTTTTGTACCTAGCAGCTGATGCAACATTTTGTACAGGAATTGATATAAACTTATCTGGTGGTGCAGAATTAAATTATGGAAACAAAAATCAAAAGCTTCAGAAAAAGTCCACTTATGATTGGGACTAAAGGGGAAACAATTGGGTGATATATACATGGCAATTCTAACTACTTGGCAGTTTTCTGCTTATCAAAAAAAAAAAATAACCTTTTTACATTTGGGTGGAGGGATATCACACCATTTCAAATCACAGATGACTGTCAAAAACCAATTTCTGTTACTATACATAACTAGAATGTCAGAATGTTTAATGGTTCAAGAATTTTTATCAGCATACATCTTGGTCTCACTAAGTTTAAGTACTTCTAGGGAACTCCTTTCCTTTCTGTTGCATACAAATTTATTTTCATTGTAGTAGAGATGGCTAAGTAGTTACAATTAATATGTGTGGCAAAAGCCAGTGTGTGGTTGGGATTAAAATGGAAATAAATGTATGATGCATATATGGTAAATGGGGCATTTAAAATGACCGAGTATAAATTGTATAATAGTTTTACAATGGAAAACATGTGACATTTGTGGTGATTATGGTGCATGAAAAATTACTGATATTGTGTGTGGTGCTTAAATATTGTAAACATAAGAGTTAGAATAGACACCAATATAAAATATGATATATGTGGTAAATGTTGGTAGCATGTTTCTGGCCAGTATATTTTATTATTTATAGTGACATTTACACAAGGTATTGATTATGTTAATTGACTGATTACAATATATCATTACAGAATTTACTGTTATCAATTAAAATTTCTGATTGGATTTTAAGATATGTTTAGAATTTGAGATATTTTTTGATTTAGACAGTTAGCTCCATGTCCTCCACTTCATACCATGCATATATATGGACAATCTGCTGTATAAAGTTTTACTGTTCGGTTCCTTATAAAATCAGTGTATACTATTTTCATAAATCAGGATAACATGAAAAATAGTGTTGCTGTTTTTGCCTTTCAGAACTTGTTAAGTAACATGTTACAGATCATATAGGAAGGTTCGCCGTGACGTCACAGACTCGAAAAGGTAAATTTGGTTGGCAAGAAATCGTGATAATTGATTAGGGTCATAAAAATGTCATTTTCAATTCACTCGCACGAAAATGTTAATTGAGATATTTTGATAATTCCTTTTGATTGAAATTCTGGATTGTTTACACTTTTACAGGGTATTAATTTTTTTAGATATATTTATTTTCAAAATCTGTGAAATTAGCGTTTTTGTAAAGTATACAAATTTCGGCAATTTTAACATTTTTTAAAACCCCATAAAAATTTTCTACAAGAAATTTTTAAAAAGTAAATCGGCAGAAAAAATATGAAAATTTTGAAGTTTATTACACATTTTACACATCCAAAATCGGATAGGTAATAAAAAAATTATAAAAGATCAAAAATTCTTTTACATTGTTAAATAGTGGTCCAACTACGACTTTGCCAACCAAAAATGCTAATTTGCATATGTAAATTAGATTTTGTGACATCACTAATGAGGTTGGTTGAACCTTCCTATATGATTTAATGTGCTTCCTTCTAAGATTACATATAATCATTTATTCAATTATATTTTTAAGTATTTTGTGTATTTGTTAAATTCTTATATTTAATTATATTGTTGGAAAGAATAAGGATTTCTGTGATTTTTTTTAAGAATTATAATAATAATCAAATGGTTAAATTATGAAATAGTGCAATATGTAATACATATTTCAAATATGTATGATTTTATTAACAAATAAAAAATAAAACTGAAAATCAATTATGTTTTTATCTTTGGTCAATTTTAATGTGTCATACATGTGTGGCTGTTCTGAACAGGCCATTCAATATGAGGTATTCTATGCAGTTGTAAATTTTAAAAATAAATTTTTCACATTCTGGTGGTGAGGTATAAAACAGCATCCCAAGCCGTGTGTTTTCCATCCATATATGTCTATCTGTTGGTTTGTTCTGAATAGCCTTGTATTGTAGGTTTCTGTTTATTTATTTTCCATTTATGGAAAGATCCAGTAATTCAGGCTAAAATATAGGCATGAAATAATAACATAAAATTGTAAAACAAATATTTCTCCCCCGTAATGAATTATTTTGATGCTAAAGAGCACAAATATTGTAGCTTTTGTATCACCTTGCCTCACTGAGTTCTGGAAGTCAAAAAATATTTTGTCAATTTGCCTGTTCATCTGTCACAAAGCGTTAGTTGATAAGCTTTTCTTGGGTAGTGCTAGATATTGGCAGGGTGAGCTTTTGCCATTGCTTGGCTTCAATCATCCATCTGTCGTCCTGTCTGTTGTAAACTTTTGATTCAAAGATCTTCTCCTCTGATACCATTCACCCAACTGGAACCAAACTTGGTCACAATAGTCCTTGGATGGTCCCATTAAAAAATTATGTCTGGCAGTTCAGTACCTCATACAAGATGGCCACCAGTGGGAACATAGTTTTAACATTGGTCCTATAGAAATTACATTCAAAGATATTCCTATCAGAACCTTCCAGTCCAGTTTTAACCAATGGTCTTTAGATGATCCCTTCCAAAAAAGATATCTAGCAGGTCTTTATCTCGTCCAATATAACTGTCAGCAATAAAATATAGTTTAACATTTGATCCTTTGGGCACATTCAAAGGTCTTCTCAAAAACTACTACTGTAAACTAACTAATTTTTGTGAGCAATTTATTTTCGCAAAAGAAAAAAATCCACAAATATTTCTAATTTTAATACAAATACATCAGGAGAAGAAGCAAATCGCAAAAATTAGTTGCCGGGAAGTTGACCAGTAAGTGCACAACGTGTAATAAAATATCCACAAAAATAAGTTGCCACGAAGTTGACCAGTAAGTGCACAACGTGTAATAATATATCCACAAAAATAAGTTGCCACGAAGTTGACCAGTAAGTGCACAACGTGTAATAAAATATCCACAAAAATAAGTTGCCACGAAGTTGACCAGTAAGTGCACAACGTGTAATAAAATATCCACAAAAATAAGTTGGCACGAAGTTGACCAGTAAG
>MJUU01034157.1:50358-65357 GCA_002080025.1 Modiolus philippinarum
CTATTGATACTGGACAGTACTATTTTAACAACTCTATCTATTGATACTGGACAGTACTATTTTAACAACTCGATCTATTGATACTGGACAGTACTATTTTAACAACTCGATCTATTGATACTGGACAGTACTATTTTAACAACTCTATCTATTGATACTGGACAGTACTATTTTAACAGTCCAGTACTATTTTAACAACTCGATCTATTGATACTGGACAGTACTATTTTAACAACTCTATCTATTGATACTGGACAGTACTATTTTAACCCTTCTACTGTATCTAATACTAGTATATGAAATCAATGAAAGATGCATTTTTAGCTGTTCCTATGTAAGATTAACACCTCTGCCGCACTGTTATCTCCATATTGGGTTAAGCACACCCTTCAGTTTGATGTTGTATGTCTTGCATATTTTGATGTGATGTTGAATACAATCTGACTTATTGAAGATTTGGCAGAGGGAGCAATAAAGATTGTTAATGTCTGACTATTCCATCTCCTACCCATATTATATGGTGGTGAGTTTTGAACCAACTAACTATAAATCTGAAGAGGAAGAGCTGTTAAAAGAGATTAACAAATATTAATGAAAGCAGCTTTTGTTGCCAGGATAAAAACCCTTGACGAAAAAAAAAGATTCAAAAATGAATTATGAGAGGGGCGAAAGGGGGTGTCATCCCGATTTCCCATCATTAAAATGAGCAAATACTGAATTCCCAGACATTTTTGGGGGAAAGTCCCAATCCTGGAAGATTGTATTTAAGAAACCAATTTTTGCCAATCCCATTAAATTTTACCATTAAATCTCGATTTCCCGTGTCTAAAAACACCACTTTTCCGTGTCCCAATGGCATTTTCAATCCTGAATTCACGGCCTTAAAAAGGGACCACCCCGATTTCCTGAAATTAAAAATGGCCAATCCTGACGTCCTGAAAATGGTCTCGCCCCTCCCCCCCAATTATATAGCAGTGCACAAAACCTTAAAATGGATGAAACTGCACATACCAGTTGACTCAAAATTAAAAACATGATGGACTGACTCCTAAAGTAATTTGACTCAAAATGGAAAACATATGGAATGAGTCCTAAAGTAATGTTAAAACATAAAGGATGCAGTTAATACAATAATACATTGTACCAAATCCTGTTCAAATAATAGTTTTGTTCTTTTTTTCAGTTAACCAGGATATAGATGTAGATTAACTACACAAAGACCAGTAAATTACTTCTAAAATGGCAGAGAATGGATCTCCGGGAATTCCAAGAAAAGTCCCAAAGCAGGAAAATAGTGAATTAGAACAATTTGATGAAATTTTTCCTGAACTTGTGGATATTTTAGCTAAAAGATGGTCTCATAATGAAGAAATCTCTGATGCACTGAAATGGTTTAGAGAGGTAGGAATTAAGTTGAGGGGAGCATTTTGTTTCAGTGATCTATAAAATTATTACATTCAGCAGAATTTCTGTGTATATTTCAAGACTTGTGAATTCTTTGCACTAACAAGTTTTTCTAGATGTAAATTTCTAGTTTGGATGCAGTTTGGGGAGTTGTCAGCACTGAAACCAAAAAGCATGAGAGAAAATATAATTTTAAATGCATGAAATCTTGATTTCCAAAAAACTAAATGCCAAAAATTATTTTTCATTTGCTCCTTTCGACAAACATTTATTATACCCCCAAACGGAGTTAGTGGTTATTATACCCCCAAATGGAGTTAGTGGGTTATATAGGGATCACATTTTCTGTCTGTCTGCATATCTGTCCTTGCATCTGTCTGTGTGTTCATACTTCTTGTAACCGCTTGAAGGATTTTGATAAAACTTTACACAAAAGTAAGACACTATTTGGAGATTTGCATGAAGGATACTATAATTATTGTCCAAAACAAGGCAGGGATGATAATGTGACTTTTACTTTTCATTGATTCCTTGTGCACAGATGACCTTGTGAACACAACTCCTCTAAAATAACTTGTAGGATTTGTAACCTGCATTACACAAAGGAAGGACACTATTTGGTGATGTGTATGAAGGAATATAATAATGGTCAGAAACCATGAAAGGGAGATAATTTGACTTTGACTTTTCATTACATATACAAAGATGTGCTTTGTCATTCCAACTCCTCTTAAATCACATGAAGCATTTTAATGAAAATTTACACAAAGCAAGGACACTATTTTATGGTATGTAGATGTGCATTAACGGATTTAATTATTGCTGACACCACGAAGGGGGGATAATTACACTGACTTGGCATTGATTCCTTCTGCTATGATTTATTGGATGTTAACATTTTTCTAATACAATGTCATTCAGAGGGTAGATATTGCAAAATAAAACTGTGGAAAACAAATATTTATTTATATAGGCAAATATCAAAGTATGTATAACAAATTATACTATTTATTTTTATAGGCAAATATCAAAGTATGTATTGTGGCTAAATGAATTCTGCTTTCCACAGAATATTTTCATCGGACCATTTGTGAAAAGTTATTTCTTTAGGGTGATATTTATTTATCTATAATTGTATTGTATCCACACTTGTACTGTGCCCACACCTCTATAGTATCTGCAAACACTTAAATTTGCATTTACCATATTAATTCAGGGTTCAATGAGCAGGGGTGGGGGTGGTGTAAAACTGGCCTCTATTTGATGATAGCTCTGTTTGATACAATATAGGTTGTCCCTTTTATTGGTAGTAAATGTCTCAACAAATTGACATCAAAAACATTTTTCATAAATATAGCCCAAATTGAAGCTTCAAATAACTGAGAACAAAACAATAACTAATCACAGATTACGATTATCAGAAATATTCAACTCGTAATGGAATAACGTAATTCACTCAAACACTTTGCCAATTCATGAATATATTTTCTTTGTTTGATCATTTTTTGAATACTGTGGAAGTACTTTTATTCGTGGACATCAATTTTTGTGGTTTTTATAGATATCACTGTTTCGTTGGTACTTTAATTTGTGGTTTCGAATTAAGTGCATTAAAACTGTAGGGCCAAAGGCATTTCGTTGGGAACTTAATTTTGGGGTTTTAGCAAGCCATGAAGTCCATGGATTGGAACCCCACGAACAAAAGTACTTTCACAGTAATCTCAGATTCTACAAAGTCTCATTCATTCTTGAAAAATTTCCAGTCTTCAATGTGATCTCATGGAGGAACCTATTATTCCCTGGAAACAGAGATTTTTACAAACTGGTTTTTATGTCTATGAAAATAAATGAATTGATTTATAATTTTTTCTCTGTAGGTATCTAATTACAATGTTCCTTTTGGTAAGAAGAACAGAGGAATCTCCGTGGTAACTACCTACAAATTACTGGTCAAGGATCCGTCAGAGGAAGATGTAAAATTAGCAAGAATTTTAGGATGGTGTGTAGAATGGGTAAGTTCTAGTTAATAGATGTGCCAATTCACATGATTAGACTGTTGTCATACCTTCAAAAGTGCAAGTTTTCAATTTAAAATACCAATTTTAAAAAACTTGTAACTGGCAAATCAAGTTTGGTATCTCTTTAATGAATAATCTACAAGATTGAAGATTGAAGTGATCAAGGAGTTAATCAGCTAGAGCGCTGCTTGTTAAATATTGCTGAGAAATTGATGTATCAGGTCAAATAAGTCTTGCAAGAATAATTAAGATTTTGCCAAAAACAGATCTTTAGACCATCCTATCATATGATTAGACTAAATTTGAACTGAATTGACCAAAGGGTTGTCACATAAGAGCACCATGTCAAAAGTTTTCTTAAAATGACAAATAAAGTACCATAATTCTTGCAAGAAAAATAAAAATTTCAGGATTGTTAGACTATAATACATGTAATACCCAATTACTCAGAGGTTTAAATAAATTGACCTAAGGGTAAGCAAGTCAAGAGTGCAACATGTGAAAATTGTTAATAAAGTCCATTTTTCTTTCAAGAAAAATAAAAATGTCACCAAAAAGTATAAAGATCTGCAGATCATAATACCCAATAGCTCTTCGAGGTTTGAAGTAAATTGATCAAAAGTTTATAAGAACCTGACATAGGGCTCATGTGGACTGACAGAAGGACAGACTGATGAACTCTCTGACATTGGTATGCCATAATTCCTTCTTCATTAGACAGGCATATACAAAGTTTAAAAAATAACATGTATAAACAAGAATAAAATGGTAAAATAGGCAACAGTGAACACATAAAAATACAAAAATTTAAAACATTAAATCAAACTAAAAATGACAAAAAAGGACACAGAGGTTAAATGCCCATTGGTTTGATCTTTTGGTTTCAGCTAGGGGATAACCAGGCAGAAAATCAAAAAATGATAAAGATGTGAGAAAAAGTACCTTGTTCTGGGTATATGAACAAATGTGGCCATAAGTAGTAAATGTGCAGGAAAGTCATTTACAATTAATATGTGAAAATGGTTCAGCAACACTTTTATTGCGTTTCTTCATCTTAAGGATGTAGTAAGGTGAAATTTTGTAAATCTACAATTTTAAATTGATACCCTAAATGGGAAGAGCATTGTTGTGGGAATAAAGCTGGCTAAAAATATTGATAGGTTATGGGCCTTGTTTTCAAGATATTTCACATTTTAAAAAATGGCCGGAAAGGCTCTCTTGGCCTTTTACCTTAGTATAGTATGGACACAATATTGATTTGTGTCACATAGAAGGAAATCTACAATCTTATAAAATCTTGCTTACTGACTTAAAATGAGCTTCTGAAGACTTTAATGACTAGTCATCATGAAGTCTTCAAAAATGAGTAGTCTCTTTTATCTTACATGTATAGTAAGTTCAATATGACAGACAGTTATTATTTGCTATAGTATTTATTTTGTATTTGAAATATACTTACTTTAAACGTGGAAATTTTTGTGTGGGGGTAATTTTCGCTTATTTAGCATTTAGTAATTTTATGCGAATATAACCCACACACGAATACTTTTAATAACAAATGTTTTACAATAAAATTCTGAAGATTCGCAAATATTATAACCACGCAAAAGGTTCTTGTATGACACTTTGCAGAATTAATTCCCCGTGAAAATAAACACGTTTACAGTAGTATCTTTATTGAAAAATAACATCTTTTGACATTTATCAATAATTTTATACATTACAAAAACAGTTGGTAACATTTTTGTACATTTTATTTTATAGTTACAAGCTTTCTTTCTGGTGGCAGATGATATAATGGACAAATCTTTAACAAGACGTGGGAAACCATGTTGGTACAAAAAGGTTAGTCTTACCGGTAAATTGCATGTCTGTGACTCCAGCTATTAGATTTCATGCATAGTTGAAATTGTTACTTTGCACTGCAACAACAGTCAGGGGCATGTTTTTTCACCCCTTCCTGTTCATCTGACTTAGCCTTTAGATTTCAACCAAAGTTGAAGTTATTTTATATGCATCAGAACACAAATTGAAATTCCATAAGGGCTACAATATTGACATTTTAAGTTGATACCACCAATTCTATATTTTGTTATATTTCATTGACACCTGACATACCCCTCAAAATAATCAGAATTGAGTTGAGTAACTGTGGTTTCGTTTTAGGGGTATATTCAATTTTCTGTAAATTGTCATACCCACTCCCCCTCATAAAAAAGAAAACAAAAAACAAAAGCAAAGAAAAAAAACACACACAAACAAATCTGCATTACACTAAAAAAATTGAATCTACATCCTTCTTTTAAGTTCAAAATTTTAATTCACACCTTTATTTCATCAGTTTGAAATTCAAAGTCACTTATACACTAGAAAAACAAAATCTCTAATTTTACAAGTAAAATCTCTAATTTAACAGCAAAATCTCCAATTTAGCAGGAAAGTCTCTAATTTAACAGGAACATCTCTAATTTAATAGAAACATCCCTAATTTAAGAGCTTCAGTATCTAATTTAACAGCATCAATATCTGATTGAACAGCTTCAATATCTAATTTAACAGCTTCAATATCTAATTTAATTGCTTCAATATCTAATTCAATTGTTTCAATATCTAATTTTACAGGAAATATCTAATTTTAGAGGTAAAATATCTAATCATTAGAGATTTTCCTATAAAAATAGATATTTTACCAGTAAAATTAGAGATTTTGTGTTTCTAGTGATTTTTAGTTATCTGGATTCATATATGATCGCACATGACATTGTGAGAAGGTATTTTTGTGACAAATTGTTGCTTATACATGTTACATTAATTTGATGAACTTTAATCATTTATTTCATCAGAATAAGTGTACAGGACTCACTATTTGTCCATGCAACTCCTGCACAAGATTTTCTACTTGGAAGATTTCTTTTGTTGAGTCATTTGTACGTTCATCAGGTGTACAAGAGGTAAAGATTTTTGTTTTCTTGCATGTTTACAAACAATATGAATTATTTTTTACAGGAAGAAGTAGGAGTGATAGCAGTAAATGATGCTATATATCTAGAGACATGTGTGTACCAAATACTCAAATACTACTTCAAACAGAAACTATACTACACAGATCTACTAGAGTTATTTCATGAGGTAAACATAGCTACTTTAACACTTCAAATTTGCTACCTGAGTAGTCAGATTCATAAATTTGTTTATCTTCATAGAGTTATATATTCCTCATAACCTTTGGCCTTTTGAAAGGTGAATGAATTTTCCCCTGATGAGTGTGAAAAAATTTACAACTCCACTGCAAAATAAACACATGTGTATCATTTATATCAAAATCAACCACAAACTTTAGCCACCAGAGGATGAAAGTAATTAAAAAAACAAATTAATAGGTAATATTGAACAAAAGGTAAACAATAGTAAAAATTACAAAAATTAACAGAAAGCTTTGACATGATCCCAAGACATGATCTTCTGATTTTTTTGGGGGGTATTTCAACTGAAACTTGTGTATTACAATGTGATAATAATTACACTAACTTTGACTAGTTCTGACAAGATCTGAGAAATGAACAGTTTAACGTAAAACTAGTGCATTACATTACCATATAAAATGGGTGTGTGTGTGTGTGTGTTGGGGGGGTCTACTACGCACCTCTATTTCTTTCTAGCTGGGACATTTAATTCATGCTCTATTAACAGTTTGTTTTGTAATGTACAGATCTAAGTGCAGCTGGGTGAAGTTTGTATGTTTAAATTTGATTACAGTTGGTAACCAGTTTATGTTATTGTTTATCTATTTACAGACCTCAATGCAGACAGTGACCATTCAGTGTCTAGATTTGTCCAGCTCCTGCAGAGGATCCAATGAATTTTATTTTTATCTATTTTCAGACCTCCATGCAGACAGTGACCGGTCAATGTCTAGATTTGATAACAGCTCCAGCAGAGGGTCCAATTAATTTTAAAGAGTTTACAGAGGAGAGATATAATGCTATAGTAAAATGGAAGACGGCATATTATTCTTTCTATCTACCTGTAGCATTAGCTATGTATATGGTTAGTATAACATAGATTTTTAGATTTTTTTCTGATGAAAACAAAAATATCTTAAAGTGCTATACAATAACTTTTTCTTTGTTGTTGACACCATACTGCATTTCTAGCAGAAAACTCAAGGGACCATCTAGAGATTCCTTGCCAAGTTTGGTTCCAGTTGGCCCAGAAGTTTCAGAGAAGTTGTTTGAAAGTTTGCCCATTGGGTCCATAGTCAAACCATGCCCTCAATGGAAACCTTCTTAGTTACAACATAAACCTCAAGACAGGTTTTTTGCAGGGGTTCAACTTAAGACTATTGTGACAAAGTTTAGTTTCATTTTGCTGGAGTTTTCAGTGGAGATCTTTGCACATGTTTACCTGTAAGTCCAATAATCAATTAAGTTCACTCTGGTTACCATCTTGGATAACAAGGGAACCTGACAACACCTTTTTTGCAGGGACTCCTAAAGACTATTGTGGCCAAGTTGGGTTCCAATTGGCTAGGCAACTTCAGAAGAAGATCTTTCAAAGGGTCCAGTGTTAAACTTTGTTCTCTTGGTGGCCATCTTGGTTTAAAATGTGACTCTGAAAAACACTTTTTTCACAAGGGGCCATCTAAAGACTATTGTGGCCATGTTTAGTTGGACTTGGGCTACCAGTTTTAGAGTACACAAACTCAAATGTGTTTTCCCATAGGACCAAAAGATTGGTTCCAATTGGCATTGTAGTTCCAGTTGAGAAAATCTTTGAATGAAGAGTTTACACAGAATTGACGATGGACTACAAGCCTATAAAAGACACAAAGTAATGGTGAAACATCACCCTGGCTATTGCCAGGTGAGCTGAAAATAACAAGGAAATGTTTAGTAATGCATAGAGGATAAGCTTCAAGACTTTCGTCATTTGCTATTTGCTCCTTCATAATATTTGTTCCAAAAGGATAATTAGAAAATATTTATTCCAATGAAACAAAATATTATATTATTTGATAAACATTAAACGACAATTGTTCCCAAAAGAAGAAATGATATTCTAATGTTGATAATATTTGTTCCCAACACTTTTTGTTATGCGGAACAAATGTCGTTAACACTTTGATTTTGGGTAACCAAGAGGTCCTCACTGTTTTAAGATGATCCCCATGACTTGTGCAGTATTCTTCAAATAACATACAACACAAACATATCATAAAAATAAGTAAGATATAGATAAGATCATTGTTAAAAAACTTGATTTTAATCAGTCCAGCAAATTTTTTTTTCAGCCCTAAAAAAATATTTTTTATTTCTTGCTTATCATGCTTATTTTTGACATTTTTCTTCAAAATTTCAGTAATTTTCACTTTAAATGAATACAAAGTAAAGATAAAATTTGTTGCTTGTCTGCTTTTACTTTTGAAAAACTAGAATTTATTTTAAAATAGCATTAATAAGCAGATACAATCAAAGGAAGTAATGCTAAAAATTTCAGTCTGAAGTCAGTTTATATGTATATTAGCTGATGGTAAATAAATACACTTTGAAATCTATGTACATTATATTGTAGATTTTGTTGAACCAAGGAATACTTGTATTCAGATTTTTATGTTTTTCGCAGGCAGGTGTGACAGATGAAAAAATACATTCAAATGCAAAGGAAATTCTCTTAGAGATGGGTACATTCTTTCAGATACAAGTAAGTGTTACTTGTCTTATTCATTTGAGCTTGGTCAGTCTGTTTGTCTCTCTTTCTATCTGTTACTTGTACAATGTAAAGTATGACTTAGTTCTTATAACTTGGAGACTCGGTCAGTATGTCTGTTGCTGATACATGTATTTCTGTTGATTTAGCTAACATGACTAGAAGGACATTGTGAGCTATTACCATCACCTGGCGTCAGTCTGTTAATTTTTCAAATTTTCATCATCTTCTTTGATACAAAATGAACCAAATTTAACCAAAATTTACAGGAATGATGTATAAAGGTCTTTTAAAACTTTTAAATTGTCATTTCATTCCAGATCAACAAAAAACATCGTTGCCAGCACATAACATATTTAACATTGGACACTTTAGGGAAATAATATTTCCGGTCATCTCTGAAATCACTAAGCAAATTCAATATCTAGTTTCAAAATTCATGTAAATATTCAGATAATCTTTGGTACAGTAGTGTACCTAAATGAGATACAAAGTAGATTAAGATGTTATTGTTGATTTTTATATCCCGCAGCATCAAGTGAAAGGGTATTATGTGATACTGTCAGTGGTCTGTCCATCTGTCTTTGAAAGGTTTCAAATTGATTACTAGTGAACAAAATAACAGGCTTTCTTCTACTGTACATATTTTGTATTTTCTAAGATTTCAAACCAAAATTTGTGAGTGAAATGGTATACAGACTTAATACTATGTGTATGTAAATTGATTACTGCTAAGCTCGAGCCAAGTTGGTTTTGGTTCTGAGGTCCCAGTGGTTGCAAACATCAAAATTCGCAAGTTTTAGTATCTTGGACTAAAAATTTAAGAATAAAATGATCTTCAGGAGTCTTTATATTTTGTTAGTGAGTTGTCGGCTACAAAACTCATACCAAGTTATTAAGGGCTATTCCATTAAAATGGATGTGGGTAGGTAGGAAGGGACTTTCGAAGTACCCCCACAACCAACAAACTGTTTTTAGATATTTTCACATAAAACTAATGGGAACATGCTAAGAATGACCTACGACCCATGTCCTATCATTAACCTTAACCTTTCCAAGACATCTCATACTAAAATTTGAAAATGATCTGTCCACTAGAACAAAAGTTCTGCTGTCCACAGACGCTGACAAAGACTTTGCCATACCATAATACGACTACAAATTTTTTGCGGTAGTTTAAAAAGCAGGATATTTTTATTTAAGATAATGAGCTTACAATTTGTATACTGCTAGATTTTGCATATGTAGTTAACATGGTTAAAGGACTTCTATATGTCTATTGATTTCAGTGATTTTTTTTTTTTCAAGTTTGATATTGTTTACTTGTATGTCTCTGTATATATTGCTTACATAGGAATATATAGGATGTGTTTTCATAGATATTCTGACCATAAATGCCAGTTTCCAGAATTCTTGCATTTAAACTTAAATCTTAATGTCCTAACAGAATTTTGTTATGTACTGTTGGTTTCGGACTACTCTGTCTTTTTCCATATCATAACATGTAAAATATTTTGCTCATGAACACTGACTTTTCATGTTATATTCTGAAAGCATGTAACTTTAAGGCATTTTTGACAAAATTTTATAAAATTTACATTACTCCTTCACTCTATTTTCAAGACTTACAAATTTCAATACAAAGCCTATGAAAAACATTGCTTGTGTCTCAAAATCAAGCACATGAACCTATTATTATACCCCCTGCAAACAAAGTTTGGGGGTATATAGGAATCACCCTGTCCGTCTGTCTGTCTGTCCATCCGTCCGTCCATGTACCTTGTCAGCGCATGTTCTCCTAAATAGCTTCTTGGATTTTGATGAAATGTTACACAGTTGTAGTACACCATCTGAAGATGTGCATGAAGTAATATGGTTGCTGCCTGAAATTTTGAATTGGAGATAATTTGTCTTTGAATATTTTCTGGAAAAAGGGGAGAGGCGAACATTGTCAGCCCATGTTCTCCTAAACGGCTGCTTGGATTTTGATGAAATTTTTCACAGTTGTAGTACACCATCTGAAGATATGCATGAAGTAATATGGTTGCTGCCCGAAATTTTAAAGTGGACATAATTCGTCTTTGAATATTTTCTGGAAAAAGTGGGGGGTGAACCTTGTCAGGGCATGCTCTCTTAAATGGCAGCTTGGATTTTGATGAAATGTTACACAGTTGTAGTACACCATCTGAAGATGTGCGTAAAGTTATATAATTGGTGCCCGAATTTTTGAAGATGAGATAATTTGTCTCTGAATATTTTCTGGAAAAAGGGGAGTGGATGAACCTTGTCAGGGCTTGTTCTCTTATGCGGCTGCTTGGATTTTGATGAAATGTTACACAGTTGTAGTACACCACCTGAAGATATGCATGAAGTAATATGGTTGCTGTCTAAAATTTTAAAGGGGAGATAATTTGTCTTGAATATTTTCAGAAAAAAGGGGGAGGTATATCATTTTGTCCATACTTGTATTGTGTCCACATTTGTACTGTGTCCACAGCTGTATTAGGTCCACACACACTTAAATTTACACTAGCCATATTGATTCAGGGTTCAATTAGCGGGGGTATACCTGGCTGCCATTCGGCAACAGCTCTAGTTTTTTCTTGCTTATCTTCAACCTTTCATAAAGTTCTCCTAATGCAGAACACTTTTATAAAATTCTCATTTCTTTCTTTCAAAGGTTGTAACTACCTTAATTGGATTGTTTTGGTGTTCGATTAGTGCTCGATACTGTACATACAAACTATTCATCATAATTCATCCTTTTTCCATGTTATAGGATGATTACTTAGACTGTTTTGGTGATCCATCAGTGATTGGAAAAATCGGCACAGATATCCAGGATTGTAAATGTAGCTGGTTACTTGTACAAGCCTTGAAGAGAACCTTTGAAGATGAGGAAGAACTACTTCAGGTAATCTTTATACAGCAAAATCTAATTATAATACTACATCATATACATGTAATTCAATAGTTTGGCAGGTGCCCTTTCCAAATTTTTGCATTTAGCAAATTATTTGCTTGAAACTCTTGCTTATTTTTTTTAAATGTGAGATGTGATTGACAAAGGATACATAATTTTTTG
The DNA here is from genome assembly GCA_002080025.1 of Modiolus philippinarum. Classification (NCBI taxonomy): domain Eukaryota; kingdom Metazoa; phylum Mollusca; class Bivalvia; order Mytilida; family Modiolidae; genus Modiolus; species Modiolus philippinarum. Next base: position 62,572 of record MJUU01034157.1, read on the forward strand.
TAAAAGTAAATATTGTTAAAAAAGGGTAGTGACTAAATGGATTAGAGGATTATACTTTATAGTTCCTGTTTGGTTCACATGTAAATAAAGCATTGTTGGTTTATTTATTCTGCATTAATCACAGTTACCTCTTACACATGAGAGTTAAGTGATTCTAGGTGCATGGACTGGATATTCAATTATCGACAATTTGTATGAATTTCCTTTGTTCTACAGAGACTAATAATTCCAGTATCACCGAAACTGGACATTATCACGAAATTATTATGTCACTGTGAAGGCATCATGTGCGGGTTGCTAAGCTGACGTCATGTTTTGTACTATTTGCCGTGTTCATACGTGCAAGATGTTGAATGAAGAATGCATTTAAATTATTGCAATTAACAATAGATTAAATTTGCTTAAATAGAAATTTCAGTTTAATTCAATTTATTTTAGAGTTCTGTTTATCATTTTGTGAATTACCGATAACAGAAATATATAGGAAATTTTGTTTTTGATACAGACTTCATCACGGCTTGACACATCAAGCTCGCCCTTGCGGGCTCACTTGATACTGGCTGTGATAAAGTCTGTATCAAAAACAGATTGTCCTATATTCCTTTAATTATTTTTGCCAAAAAATCATAAGTAGAGATAAACATCTTCTATAAATGGCAGCCTCCTAATCAGCAACATACAAGCTGTCCTTTATTGTAAATATTGTAAACATTAACATGTAGCAATTTTAAAATCAAAGTTGGTATAAAAGTAAAAGGGAGCTTTTTATTGGTTGTTCAATTTACTTATTTGCAAAACAGTTGTACTACTGCTCAAGTTATATTTGAAGAAAAAAAAAAACATATAAATCTTGTAATGATAACAATCGATGGATTGATAGGTCAGAATTTTATGTCCAGTGAGCAATATTCAGTTATATCTGGATGAGAACAAGTTAGTCAATTAAAAAAATCGTAAGGAAATGAAGAAAGAAATAAAAGTGGAAGGGACAAACGAGGCAACGAGTGCTGATTGCCACTGGAAAAGGGGAAAAAAGGGTAGGGGCAGGAAGTTTAACCTTCTATACTGCCTCTGAAGGCTGCTCTTTTTAGAAAAATAAACACTGGATCTTTAAACTGCATGTAGCGTAGGGTTTCTCCATACAGTTCATATACAATGGTTCATGTTCGTATTATCACCTGACTTTCCGGCAAAGACATGGCATTCCCCTATCCACGATCTTAGGTCACACATGAGCAGCTGTAGATTTAAATGACCAGGTTGAAAATTGATTGGCGCTGTTTTTATACAACCAAAAATATAATTTTTGGAATCTCAAGAAGAGATTTTATATTAATTTTATAAGTACATTAGGCCATAAAAAAATAATTTATTGGTTCACAGGCCCTCCCTCATCTAGTTTGAGGCTTGAAAAAAGCCCCTCATTGACTCTATTTTTTGCCATTTCAATAAAATAAAAATAAAAAATCACCTCCCTCACTACATTTTTGGTGGTTTTTACAATGTAAAAAGCTGCCTCATCTATTTTTTTGCAAATAAAAAGATAAAAAAAATCCCCTCCCTCCCTCATCATTTTAAATGAAAAATGGCCTGAGAACCAATTAATTAATTTTGTATGGCCTTATACTTACCACATTAACTTAATATTTAATATAAAATATGTTCGCGTTATATGTGTCTCAATCGCATAATTAGTGAGTTGAACTAAAAATAAACATCACGTGATGTACACAACTCACTTGGTCATGTGACTAGAATACCTGTATACGTAATTTATATACCTGTATCTAATTCACGCCAGTCTAAAATTTTGGTGCTCCAAATATTTCCTGTGAAACAAAAGAAATTTATTTGGGGTGGCGGTGGTCTGTGGTAAGTATAATGTACTTATAAAATTAATATAAAATCTCTTCTTGAGATTCAAAAAATTATATTTTATATTAATTTTGTACATTATACTTACCACATTAACTTAATATTTAATATAGAATACTTACTGATTACAAGCAGTATTCCTGGAGGCTGGATAAATTTCTTCCATCGAAGACATCCATACCATTTTCTTTTCAGCATATATTTAATTTTCTTTTTTTTTCTTTTTTTTCAATATTGAAAAATCTGTGATGTATATACATACATGTATGCAGTTCAAAAATAAACTGTTCATTGAAAACACCAAAAAAAACCACTTGAAGGATTCATACCTGTTAACCCTCCCACATTGCGAGGGAGACTCCCTCTAACTCATCAAATCTCCCACTTGAGAATGTTCTCCCTCGTGGGAGACCAAAATCTCCCACATTGGAAAAAAAATACAATATTATAAGTAAAAAATGTCATTTTCACACAAAAATGTTTATTTTACTGATTTATATATACTGAAATTAATTGTTATTTACACAATATGACAATAGAAGCCACCCAAAGCAGTCAATTATGTTGTTTTACTTAATTTATCTGATAATGGTGTTTACTTGAAAATCAATTTTCTATTAAAGTTATCTTTACAGTGATTTCCTTTTTTTGCCAAACGGAAGGTGGTTGTTTTGAAATTGAAGGTAGCCGGCTATGAATATGATAGCCAACTGTCATAGTCGGCTTTGTAGATTTGCAGTATTCGCTTACTGTATTTTGGTGATATTAAAATCTGTAATGTCTTTTTTTACTTGATACATATGTTAGTTAAATAAAAGTAAAACATTTTTGTTTTTTTGTTGATACATATGTTAGTTAAATAAAAGTAAAACATTTTTGTTTTGTTGTTATTCAGATTTGACAGTAAAGTT
>MJUU01034157.1:72530-85843 GCA_002080025.1 Modiolus philippinarum
AAACTTTAACATTGGGTATATCTTTTGAATGGTAAGTGATATGGCTTTCATATTTTGCATGTGCATTCCTTGTGCAAGAGCTTTTAATTGGTACCAGAATAGTTGACCTTGTGACCTTGACCTTGGCCTGTGAACAACTGCATAAAAACTTTAACATTGAGCATATCTTTTGAATGGTAAGTGATAGGACTTTCATAGTTTGCATGTGTATTCCTTGTGGAGAGACCTTTCAGTTGGTACCAGAATATTTGACCTCCTGACCTTGACCTTGGCATGTGACTGTCCGGTAAAATTTCACCAGAAAGATGAAATTGTATTTTGTTTTATTTTATTTATATAGAAATTAAACTCATTTATGATGAAATGTTTCTTGATATCTATAGATTTTTTTTGTAAAAAAAATTTTAAATCATTCAGCATATTTTCTTCATTTATTCACTTTCGTTTTACAGGTATTTATATATGTATTATATATATCAATGATGAGGGATGTTACTAAAAATATCTATTATTTCATTTCTTCTCTTCTGTGTATTCCTCCACTTTTGGGGAACCAGTATTGATGATCCCTGATGTAATCAAAGTACTGATAACACAGATAGACAGAACACTATGAGTTGACTATTAATGTTCCAAAAAGGGGGGGAGGGTGAAATTTTTTTCTTAATAATGCTTGGATAATGATTGGAGGGGTTCATTTGGGTGACTTCTGTGTTTGCATCCAATTGCAATCATCATTTGATGTGATTAAACTTTTCAGTTAATTGATACCAGAATTTATTTCTACAAATTATTTTGTCAGAAGGACATTCATTGTTCAAAGTTGCTAAATGTTTCTTCTTTACTTCTACCTGGGGGTATAAGTGTTTCACAAAACACATCTTGTTTTCACATGGAACTAGTATATATATAGAATAATGGTAGTTTTGAAGGTCGAGACAGAAAATATCACCGTATTATGGCCAGTCTGATAGGAAGAGCTGTGATACTAGCGATATTTTCTGTCAAGACCGTCAAAAAACACCATTATTGTTAATATCGGCAACATCATGAGTCATGACATCATGCTCGTGACTTGGTTGCCTGATATTTTCTTGTATCAGGTCAGTACAGAGATACTGATAATATCAGTCAGTAACATCTAAGAGAAAAATGTACATATTGCCGATAAATATTCAAATTAAGATGTTTTCTGGTTATATTTTAGTATTTCTGTTAGATTTTGTATCTTTAGGGTATATCTACATTATCTGTGACTCCTCATAACAGAAGGATACTTTTCAACCAAATTACAGGAAAGATTCAATATATTGCCAATGTGCATCAAGCATTTTGTTATTTTATTAAATGCATAGGTGTTCCATAGAACACATGTGTCACCTGCACTATATGTATTTAAGAATTTCTGTGTTAAATAGAACTACAAAGTCAATGTTGCACATCTTCATTATATACTGAAGCATGCATTCCTCCAAGTTTAATAAAAAAATACCAAGCCATTTATAAGAAGTTGAGGATGAAAGAGGCATACCCTAAGACTCGATAACCTAAAGTGCAAGTTCAATGATAATACAAATGTATGGAATTCTGGATCAATTGAAAAGAAAGAAGAACAAAATGCATGGTGCACATCTGCAATATACACTGAAATATTCCTGCAAGTTTGGTTGAACAATATAAAGCTGTTTAGGAAGAGTTGTGGATAATTGTGTGGCCGACATATAGGGATCTTTATCCGTCGTCGTCAGCCATGTCGGCGTCACAAAAAATGTCTTGTCACATTTTTCTCAGGAACCATGTATCTGAGACTTCTGCAATTTGGCGTGGAGTATCAGTAAGGGGACCTATACCATGTATTGGAGTTTTGAGTCTAGCACATGCCCACTTCCTGTTTGACAGAACTAAGAATATTTTTTGTGTCTTGAAAATTTCTGTCACGTTTTTCTCAGGTACCACAAATCTCAGCCTTCTGCAATTCAATATGGAGTATCAGAATGGGGACCCATATCTTGTAACAGAGTTTGGGATCTCTCCCATGCCTACTTCCTGTTTGATGGAACTTTGAACATTTTTTGCTTATCAGGGTCACAAAAAATTTCTGTCAGTTTTCTCAGGGACCACATATCCCAGCCTTCTGAAATTTATTATGGAGTATCAGTATGGGGACCTATACAGTCTAATAGAGTTATTGATCTCTTGCATGCCCACTTCCTGTTTGATGGAACTTAGAATATTTTTTGCTGACGGGCATCACAAAAAAATTCTGTCATATTTTTCTCAATAACCACATATGCAAGCTTTCTAAAATTTAGCATGGAGTATCAGTATGAGGACCTATACTGTGTAACAGAGTTTTGGATCTCTCACATGCCAACTTCCTGTTTGATGGAACTTAGAATATTTTTTTCGAGTCTTAAAAATTTGTCATGTTTTTCTCAGTAACCCCATATTCCTGCCCTGTGCAACTTGGCATAGAGTATCAGTATGGGGACCTATGCTGTGTAAGAGCATCAGGGATCTCTTGCATGCCCACTTCCTGTTTGACTGAACTTAGATTATCTTTTTGCTCTATAAACCAGGCAACACATGTCTTCCCTGGAAGACTTACTACTAAGTTGAGACATATCCTGGACTCTAATTAGCTAAAATGACAAAGTCAGAAAATAGCATAAAATCTGGAAAAAGGTAAAGAAAATCAAATTGCATTGTACATATCTTAAATATATACTCAAGCATTCCTGCAAGTTTTGTTGAAAAATAAAAAGCCATTGAGGAGGAGTTGGGGATAATGGATACTCACCCTCAAGACTTCAATTAAGCTAAAAAGTCCAGAACAGTGTAAAATCTGGAAAAACATAATTAAAGAAAAATAAAATGCATGATGCACATCTTCAATATATACTGAGCATTCCTGCAAGTTTGGTTAAAAAGTGCCAAGCGGTTTAGGAGAAGATGCGAATAATGCTTAGAAGTTTTGAGCCATATAGAGAGACAGACGGACACAAGACGACGGATAGTGATCCCTACGTGTCGATCCTGCACCATGTGCAGGTGACACAGTAACCTAGAGTATGTGTCTTTAAAGACATAGATGCGCCTCTTTTAGATTTATCACAATAGATAAACAAATAGCCAAATCTCTCAAACGTTAAATTAGTTCCAGGTCACACTTATAATACATTAAAGTCATGGAATAAGTCAGGGTTATTTATCTAGTTATCTATGAAATTCGTGTATGTAGTTCTCATCAAGATAATTTATTTTATGAAATAGCATTATAAAAAAATGTGTAGTTGTACAGAAATTGACTGCAGTGCAAAAAATAAGCAATAGTCATTCAAGTGAAGAATGTTTTTCAAATACAGATGTAAGTGAATCTTGTATTACTGATTATGTTGCATGTACAGATATAGTAACAACGGCAGTAGAATACCAAAGGAACAAAGCACAAGATCACATAAATCAAAGTCCATAGACCAGGTAAAAGCAAGAGCACCAGAAGATGGAAGACCAAAGACACCACACACCCACAAAACACACAAATACAACACGAGAAACTAAAGCACTAACAGTGTGAACTCTAAAAAAACAGAGCGATGTCAGGTGCTCCAGAAGTTAAAGTTTGTCCTGTCTTGCATACAGCACCTGTCACTGTCAGTGAGGCATTTATGGGTTTGGAAGATCTGTTTGGTAGCTGATAGAATTACAATACCACAATATGCTAAAAATATTGACCTGAACACAAATAAGAGGTAACTGATTTGTATAAGTTATCTTTCTTCTGAATCTTTACTTGTTTGTTTGCACATTGTAATAAAATGTCTGTCATCAATTTAAATAAAACTATGTTTAAACTAAACACAATACTTAACAGAACAGACTAATGAATGAACTTAAGGACAGATGGACAGACAGGGGTATTCTATATCCCCCATTGACATTCAAGGATTGGCAAACTGATTTCAACAAAGCAGAATTCCAAATTTTAAATGAATACCTTTATGGAGAGTCAAGGATTTTGTGACGAAAATTTCACTATTATGACCAATACAGTTAAAATTACAATTCTGGTCAAACAGAAAGTTGATATAATAGAGCAATAACTAGAGGCTCACATAAGCCTGTATCGCTCAACTGGTGACTGGTTTTATTCATTGTCACCAAGAGACCATCCGTTTTATCCATACTTATACAATGTTAGTTTCTGAGAGGATATTCAAATATTGCTGCCATCTTGGATGAGGTACAAACATAAGTCACAAGCTTTTAAGGTTCCACCCAAGGACTATTGTGACCAAGTTTTGTTCCCATTGGCTCAGTAGTTTCAGAGGAAAAGATCTTTGAATGACTTTCCCATATGCATATGATCACAATGTTAAATTATGTCCCCAGCTGGTGGCTATCTTGGATGAGATGTGAACCTGCTGGACATATGTAGAAATGTTTGTCCTTGATAAGCTAAAAACTTTGCAATTCAAACTTAACCTCTATCTCAAATAGTTTTTGAAATAATAGTAAAAATGTATAAAAATCATAAAAATTCAAAGAAAAAGGGACAATAACTCCTATTTGGGTTGTCAGATTTTTCTTCAAAAGGTCTTATTATGCTGACCTTTTTTGTAATTTAAACTTTACCCCTATCTTATATCATTTTCAATATTTCAATATGACCTTTGGCCAGGTGAGCTAAAAATTGCCTACAGAGCACAAATGATTACAAACTAGAGGCTCACATGAGCCTGTATAGCTCACCTGGTAATTGGTTTTTGTTCATTGTCACCAAAAGACCTTTTAAAGCATTAACCATAGGGTCCTATGTTAAACTATGTTCCCAGCTGGCAGCCATATGGGATCAGGCAGGAACAAGGAGTAAGTCTTTGAATGCATTTCTAATACAGCGCCTTTTTAAACTATGTTCCCTGTTGGCAGCTATCTTGGATAAGGTACAATGTAACAACATAAAAATCCAATACTTTTAAGGGGACTATCTAAAGAAAATTGTGATCCAGTTTGGTTCCATCTGGCTCAGTAGTTTTAGAGAAGAATATCTTTAAATGCATTTCCAAATGGGTCCAATGTTCAACTATGTTCCCAGCTTGCCGCTATCTTGGATGAGGTACTAACCAAAAAAATCTCAAAATTTGAAGGGGGTCACCAAAGGACTAGTGTGATCAAGTTTGGTTCCAATTGGCTCAGTAGTTTCAGAGGAGAAGATCTATGAAAGCATTTCCCATAGGGTATCTATATTAAACTACTTTCCCTGCTGGCAGCCATCTTTAGATGAGGTTAGAAAAATAATAATCACAAACTTTGTAGTGGACCATTCAAGGACTAATGTGATCAAGTTTGGTTCCAAATGGCTATGTAGTCTCAGCAGAGAAAATCTTTGGATGTATTTCCCATAGGGTCCCATTGTTAAACTATGTTCCCCACTGGCAGCCATCTTGGATGAGGTACAACATAAAAATTACAAACTTTGAAGGGGACCAGCCAAGGACTATTGTGATCTAGTTTGGTCCCAATTGGATCAGTAATTTCAGAGGAGAGATCATTGAATACATTTCCAACAGAGTCCCTTTGTTAAACTAAAATCCACACAGGGGGCCATCTTGGATGAGGGTCCATCATAAAACTCACATACTTTGAAGGGGACCTCCCAAGGACTATTGTGACCAAGTTTGGTCAAAATTGATGCTGAAGTTTCTACAGAGAAGATCTTTGGGTGCATTGAAAGGAATCCCTTTAGGTACAGAGGAGAATTTTTGTGATGTAAACTAGAGCTGTCGCTGAATGACAGCCAGTTATTTAAGTGTGTGTGGACACAATACATTTGTGGACACAGTACAAATGTGGACACAATACAAGTATAGACACATTGATATACCTCCCCTCTTTTTCCAGAAATTATTCAAAGAAGAATTATCTCCCCTGCAAAATTTTGGACAGCGACCATATTACTTCATGCAAATCATCAGGTTGTATACTACAACTACCCATTTAAGAGGACATGCGCTGACAAAGTTTGTCCCCATTTTTATCAGAAAATATTCAAAGATGAATTATCTCCCTTTAAAAATTTCTGGCAGCAACCATATTACTTCATGCACATCTTCAGGTGGTGTACTAGAACTGTGCAACATTTCATCAAAATCCACGAATCCGTTTAGGAGAACATGCACTGACAAGGTACATGGACAGACAGACATATGGACAGACAGATGTTTGTCCTCCCCTTTTGCCAGAAAATATTCAAAGACAAATTATCTCTCTTTCAAACAAATTTCAAAAAGCAACCATATAACTTCATGCACATCTTCATGTGGTATATTACAACTGTATAACATTTCATTAAAATCAAGCAGCCGTTTGAGAGAACATGTGCTGACAAGGTTCTTTCACCCGCCTTTACAAAAAAATAGTGAAAGACAAATTATCTCCCCTTCAAAATTTTGGGTAGCTACCATTTTACTTCATGCACATCTTCAGGTGGTGTACTACAACTGAGTAACACATCATCAAAATCCAAGAAGCCCTTTAAGAGAACATATGCTGACAAGGTTTGTCTCTCCCCTTTTTCAGAAAGTATTCAAAGACAAAGTATCTCCCTTTCAAAACTTTGGCAGAAACCATATTTCTTCATGCACATCTTCAGGTGGTGTACTACAACTGTATAACATTTCATCAAAATCCAAGCAGCCGTTTAAGAGAATATGTGTTGACAAAGTTCATCCTCCCCCTCTTTTCCAGAAAGTATTCAAAGACGAATTATCTCCCCTTCAAAATTTCTGGCAGCAACCATATTACCTCAAGCACATCTTCAGGTGGTGTACTACAACTGTGTCAAATTTCATCAAAATCCAAGCAGCCGATTAGGAGAACATGTGCTGACAAGGTACATGGAGAGACGGACAGACAGACAGATGGACGGACAAGGTGCTTCCTATATACCCCCAAACTTTGTTTGCGGGGGGTAAAATATTGGAAAGAAGTGTATTCAGGTATAAAAATTATTCATAGCAATTATTGGTAACTCTAACTATTATGTCACTTTACTTCAATTGACAGTAAACACAAACTAATTTGTTAGCCAGATCTTTATTATTACAATACAATGATTCATAACAAAAAAAAGGTTTCACACCCATTTAGTTATCAAGATCTAAAACTCTTACAATGAAATGTGAATCTACTATCTTTTGAAGGACACAAAATTTTTTTTTGTACTTGCAATTTATACAAACATGTAAAATGAAGGTCAAACTAAACATTAACAAAATACAATAATACACTGTATGTCAAAATATAAGGGTAATATTCAGGCTTTTCTGACAGCTTTAGCTAAGAATGTTTTGAAGTTTTGATAGTTCCTACAGTGTATATTTCATGATTCTGAATCAGTCACAATTTTCAAAACTATTTCTGAATTTATGCATTATATACCTGCATTATGTTTGTAATATCATTCAATAAATAAGTCATTTCAGCACCCTTAAATTTACACCTGAATACCAAAAATGAATCCCATGATTCACAATATGTGTAATAAGTACTCTTGGCATAGTTACATATTTTCCTGGCCTTAACCATAAATTCTACCATGGTTGTAGAAATTCACAGCATAACTTTTAACACATCTTGACTCTACGCACAAACAGATTTTGTCAAATGGCCGAGTGCTCATACATGTCATATTTCTTGCACCGACATTACTCGGGCAACTTGTTATTCGTTTCTGTCTTTACATAACTCTACATATTCCTATCATAAAAATTCAGTATTAGCCTTCAGTGGTGTTAAAGCTAGGAAAAGTTTTGACACAGCAGTCTGTAAAACTTGTTGTAATGTCTCGTCCTCACACATTACATCCTGAAATGTAACAATATACATGTACTTTAATTCCAATAGTAAATAAAATGCCCCATTTCATTGGTTAATGTCACGAAAAACAAAGAAGTTATTTTTCCCATAAACACTTCTTGCCTATGAATACATTCCAAGGTAAAATACTGCAGTACATGATGACATCAAATTCAATGAAAACATTGTTAAAGTGAAAAGAATTGGAATTGTAGGAAATAAAAGTAGTTTTGGAGGAGTCTATGGATGTGTAAACACGGCCTTTCACTCACAAATTTTACATAAAGTCAGTTGGACTTAATTCAGTTTGTGAGTGAGTCGGCCATATTAACACATCCATTAACTCCTCCTAAATTATTTTTATTCCTATAATAAATACATGGATTATAGCGATAGTGATATAAGATGTGGTATTCAAATATCTGTAATGTCTTCCACCAATCCATTGAGTTTTGAAGGGAAAATATTTCCAGGTAAATGTTGGGAGCTTGAGTATATAATAATTTTATAAGGTGTCTTATAAGAAACAGGAGATGCTTACTCTAGCGATGCACCTGATCTAACCCATGGGTTTTATTAGTTTTTAATGGGGAATATGTGTCCCAAATTTTCTCTTTTGTGACGTACTTATGCGATACCTTTGTATCGTGGTGTTTCCAACATTGCCATTCTCTTTGGATTATTCTTTTTCAGACTGAAAATTTTTGTTCACTTTACCAACAGTTGGCCCTCTATGGCAAATATTTTACCAAGAGTGATAAATGGCCAAACTATGGTAAAATCAGTATGTTCAAGCTTTAAGAATTTGGCACTATTATTGATTTATCAAAACATGGATGGAGCATTTTTAACATGTAGAATGTGAATTCCTCTCAAGCCACTGCTAGAGGCCATCTTGAACTAAATAGGGGGTACGAGTGTTTGATCATTGTTGAACATCTCATTGTGACTTCGAGATGAATAACAACAACAAAAGCATTATTCCATGTGTTTGACATTAGTATGTACTTGCAGTGATCTTATCCCATGTACATTTAATCCATATCCCTTTATTTGTTCATCCTGATTGTACTGATTTTTCATTTATTTAATTATTCACAATAATTAAAAAACAGTTTTATAAACCACAAGATCCCATTCATTACCATATTTTATCCACTAGAGATAGTTAAAATTTTTAAAAATTTTAATTGCAAGGCTTACTGAGCATTTTAAAATATTTTAATTTAACTATCAAGAGTGGATAAAATATGGTAATAATTGGGATAAAGTGGTGTAATCCTCTTCATAAACAACGAGAATTGTATTACGAATAGATTTGACTGGAAAAAGCATTGGGCTTTATTCAAAATACGTTATCTAACGGGTCAGAACCGGTTTAAACTTGACATATCATTAAAGAAATAGCAATTTTCAATCTGTAAAATTTAGAGGCGTTTAAGACAGAGACCAGTCACCACAACAATTAAATTTTTTTGTATAGCACCTCATAACTTCTTAGAGTATTTTTTTTTTTTGCCTAGGTAGTTTTTGGCTTTCATGTAGAAAAGTTGGTGAAATCATTTAACATGCATATATTTAGGTCTATATTTTATTTTTAAGGTCTATATTTTACAAATCACACTGCCTCAAATGGCATTTTTACAAATCACTCTTAGACGCCTATAGGGTACCCAGTATTATACATACCAGAGTATCTACATTAATTACGGCTGGTTTATCATCGACTGTCACTGTCATACGATCGTTTCTAATTAATTTACTGATAGAGCCAGATCCAAACATGTCTGTCAGCATCTCTAACAAACATTCCTGTACATGACTTTTGTCTACTACCAGAGCTGGTGGAACATCTATCAATAATAATAAAATAAATAATCATTTTCAACATTTTGAAGACCACAAATAGTGATATTCATCTTACATCTCTTACAAGATCAGTGTCTCATGCATGTAAATATGTACTACTTGTAAATAACCAATATAAGATATTTTTTGTTTGTATTAGTTTTGGCTTTCTTTTGTTTAGAAACAGTTTGAAGATGATCTCTAGTCAAATATTTTTGTGGGAGTTTGAAAATCAAAAATCTAATGGCACCAGGGTGCACAAGCCGAGTTGCAATCTCAAATATTATGTGACCAAGTTAATGTGAAGACCCGAATATTTCTAAAATTGTCTATTTATTTTTCTTTCCCACCTAATATCCAAAATTCTAAGAATTCAAGAAGGTTTATGTGTTGACATTTCAATATATAAATCTGTTTTCGTTCACTGTGACCTTCACTGACCTTGACCTTTGACCTACTCTCTCCAAAATCAACAGGGTTCCTCCCCTCCTGGTATCCAACAACATATCCAAGTTTCATTTCAATTGCATGTAAACTTTTTGAGTTATCATCCAGAAACCAAATTTTTCTGAAATTTTCAGTCTATTTTTGGTAACTGTGACCTTGAGCTTTGACCTACTTTCTCCAAAATCATTAGATTCCTCCCTTCCTGGTACGCAACAATATATCTAAGTTTCATTTCAATTGGATGTAAACGTTTTGATTTATCATCCGGAAACCAAATTTTCCTGCTATTTTCAGTATATTTTCGGTCAGTGTGACCTTGACCTTGACCTACTTTCTCCAAATAGGGTTCCTCGCCTCCTGGTATCCAACTACATATCCAAGTTTCATTTCAATTAGATGTAAACTTTTTGAGTTATCATGAAGTCCCAAGGACTTTATGTAAAGTTTGAGTGAGCTGCCGGAGTATATACATGCATAATTTCCTAAAAATCAGTGTTTAATCCTTATAATTCCAACTTTGTACATTAAAAACTGAGTGATCCATGTTAACGACGTCTTTATTTGCTGCACTATATTTTTGCGGAGCAGATTAATGGGCTAACAGAAATATCGAAAAATATTTCAGTTTGCAATTCATGACGTTGACCAATGAATATGAACATTACAATCACATTTGGAATTATTGTGAAATAATTTTACTTCTAACAGGATATTTTGTGTTTTATTTCAAAACATCAGTGGCTGGTACTTTCATTTTTTCTACCTAATTTCTGATTGCACATGTGTGTACATAAAACTTATGTTCTACATACATGTATATGTAGTCTATTTCATTAGAATCAAAGTTAGTTCTTAATTTTGCTTATTTTAGCATGGAAAGGATGTTGACCTGATGACTGATTTAAGTTATTTATTTCGGATGGAGAGAACAGGTCTAAAGGCATATTAACCTTTTAAAAATGACAATTCCAAAATACTTTAAATGTTTGTGATTTTGTTGTCATTGACATAAAAATGATGAGAATCATATGAACGATTAGGTAATATTTTTTTATTTAGTGGGCAAAGGATTAATACATTTCAGGCCAACGTCAGACTTACTTTTCTGGGGCATAGGATCTGATTCTGCCCTTAATACTACTGTCATCACTGCATCAGCATACATATCTGCTACAGGATTGGCCATCCACTGAAACAAAAAATTAATGTCCTCAACAAATGTTACAGTTTGTATTCTCTAATGAAATGTTCAGATAAATCAAATTTTTACATGTAGTACATAATAAGGTCTGTTAGTCTCGATTTGTGACACATAGAATTCAATTTAAAATTTCAAATCAAATACATTTCTGTCAATACATGACATCTGATCATTATGATGCTCAAAATTCTGTATCAAGCATCACAAATTTTGTAAACAAAAACATAATTTCAGTGGATATTAAACAATTTTCAAAACGCTTTAATACATGTATATAAACAAACATATGTTCATGTACATGAATATGCTGGTTTGCTTTCATTTGGCCTAGTGCTGCCAGAGCAGTGGCATTTTCAACTATTTATCACAAATTTTCCTGCAACCTACAAAATGAAAATTCTTGCCAAGTTCAGAGTTTTTTTTTATTGCTTGGGGATTCAGAGGAGAAAAAGTATATGTAGTCATTTTTGCTAAAAATCAAATAAAAGAAAAATTTCTCTAATTTAATATCATATCGCTGAATTTACACTTACATACATTTTTTTTACCTCTCTGAAAACCAGAATTATAGTTTTCATAACGAAAAAGAATTGTATATTGATGGATATCAACTAGAGTTATGTAATTTCAAAATATAATAAACGATCCTTTGGCAAGTTTATTATAATTGAAATTACATAACAAAGTTGATATCCAGCAATATACAATTCTTTTGAGTTGTTAAAACTATTTCTCTTATGATTTTCATAAATAAATGCAGGGAATTTTTAATGCCGAACTGCTTTTCTTTGTTTGCTTTCAAATAACAACACCGTTCCTAAGTAACGTTTATCACAGCCAACGAGATCTCATAGTCATCCAATAGAAACGTCGAAAAAGTTACAGCACATCACACGTGATGTGTTATTTTTTGGTGCTTGACCAATGAAATGTCTGTAAAAGCCATACAATAAGTTCATATCTAACTCTAGCTTCAAAGTCTCATTGTGTACAACAAATAACTATTCGCGCAAGGAATATATAATGAGAGTGCATCATTAGAGAATTAAATGTTATACATTTAAGAGGCTGTTCATGCAGAAATCAGGTAGATCCTGTAGTATGGCTGTGACATTGTAAACCTGAACTTATACAAATGGGGAAACAAAGGGGAAATTTCCATATCTACCATGGATGGCTCAAAATGTAAATATTTCAATTCCTCCACAAAGCAAATAATTTTGTACAAATTGAGGGATTATCTCCCCTTATTTCATTCTATGTAATTTATTATTCTAAAATAATTGTCATATATTAAAAATCAAACTGAATTTTGAAGACAACATGTTTGTCATTTCAAAATTTTAAGAGAATTTTGAAAACAGAATTTGTCATGTTCCACCCACTGCCTGACTTTCCAATGGACATCCCTTTAACTCTTACTTCTACAACAACCATCCTCGCCTCCAGAATCAGGGTTATACATTTAAAAACCCTCAGTGCTGGTTTTCCTCCCACATCGTATTGTTCTACATCTCCAGATAACTGTTGTAAGTAGTACCGTAATAAAGGAAGGGTACCAGTATATCCTATATTGATTCCTTGTGTTATTGTTCTCATCACAAGATCTGTGTAATCTGTAGAAACAATAATATAAACATGTTACCATAGCAATGTAATAAAGGAAGGGTACCGGTGTATCCTATATTGATTCCTTGTGTTATTGTTCTCATCACAAGATCTGTGTAATCTGTAGAAACAATAATATAAACATGTTACCATAGCAACGTAATTAAGGAAGGGTACCAGTGTATCCTATACCGATTCCTTGTGTTATTGTTCTCATCACAATATCTGTGTAATCTGTAGAAACAATAATATAAACATGTTACCATAGCAACGTGATAAAGGAAGGGTACCGGTGTATCCTATACCGATTCCTTGTGTTATTGTTCTCATCACAAGATCTGTGTAATCTGTA
>MJUU01034158.1:15726-44430 GCA_002080025.1 Modiolus philippinarum
TCCGGGGTTTTGACTTAAAGCGCCGAGGATCACGCGGAAGTTGTATTGATGGATCGTGGTGTGTATCAGTTAAAGAGCCTGTATTCCATGGGTGCATCGGTTGCGAGTTCCCATTTAAAGTATCCCATGGTGATCTGCTACGGACATCGCGATCCGGATTACTCCTTGGAATTGCTGTACTGCTGTTCCAAGGATTAATCTGCGCATTGGTATTTTGGATTCCTGGATCATGCCATCCTGGAATTTGTCGTCCATAGAATGGATCTGAGTCTCTGTAAACTGGAAAAGGTGGTGGAATAAACTGTGGTACTATAGGGTTAAATTGACTTTGCCACAAAGACTGCCGATTACCAGACCCACTTCGAAATGAATTGTATCCTGGACCTCTAGCAGGAGGAGGAATACTGTTTGTGTTGTCGTCACCAGGTAATCTAACGGGACCACATTGTACATGAAATTCTGCACCAACATCCAATGGGGGAACTGTAAATAGAACAAGTGATTTAAACATGAATTGAAACAATTTGAAAATTGTTAAAGATAATTAGTTTTGTGTCGAAATGACGTTTCTCTAATTTCTAGCAAATTTAACCAACGCCTGACCGATGTGATAAAAATATTTCTCGTCACTAGTGAGAGAACAACTCGCGTGGAATTTCCCGCCAAATCTATTCGGAACATAATCCTCGGTGTTTTACATTATGTCATTAGAGATAAATAAATTTTCAAATGTTTAAAAACTCGGCATGCAAGCCTCGTTTTTAAACATTTGCAAAATTTATTTAAATCGATGTGAGAAATTTCATAATCAAGTTCTCGTTGTAGAAACTATATTTATCTAATTGTAAAGCAGTATAATTTAATTTTGAATGTGAGGCATTTTCTGATTGCATGGTTAAAAAGTGTAGGTTTGTTTCCAATAAACCAAATTCTGTTGTTTACCGCAAAAAAAAATCCACTGTTTTAAAATTTGTATGTACTTATTAATACCTCGAAACTTTGTCAGAAATCCGTCATCTGAGGAACTTCGTCGATTGTAATACGTAATCCTTACAGCGCCCCGGAACATCTGGTTGCTTACCGTACGGCGACCGCATACCTCCACAACTTTATCAACTGATGTCTGGTTAGGAAACATTTTACTCTCAATTAGTATGTAGCTATCGGAACACTTGTTTCCACTTGAGTACACATCTGAGTGTATGTAGTCCGCCATTATTTGGTGAGTATATCTGGAACTGACTATACATTCACATACTGGTACTTGACCTGATGATTGTGAGGCTCCTTGAAATACATTTGGTGATACGACAAATACTGACGTGTTTCGAACTGCTTTATTGGTTTCATGACAAATATCAAAAATTGAGGAATCTGAAAACAAATTGATATGAAAATAACACAAAATATTACAATGAAATGTCACAATCAATTAAATCCCATTCGTTTTTTACAGTGTAAATAAAGGGCCCAAAAACTTAAGTGTATGAAATTTCATCAGGATAGCCCTACATTTTGGCAAACTTTAGAAAAACGCTTCTGTTGGAAAAACTGTATGTTGCATTTTATATTTCAAACCTTGTGTAACGACTTCAGCACTATAAACAAAAGAATACAAACTGGTACACTAGATATAGGAAAAGTTATTTAAAACATGTCCACATGATGACCTCTTAGCAGCTGCAAACTGAAACATGACCACATACATACTGTGATAAACAGACGTCTAAATATTCATTAAATAAACTCAATGGAAACAATCTTTGAAATCATGACAAAAAGACGCGATGATTTTTTTCTAAATACATGTACATAAAATATGATTCACTGGGTCTGTTACGGCACATATTGTCGCCCTGCATATATTGTCGCCTACACATATTGTCGCCGGCGACAATATGTGTAGTACATTTTCGGCACATATTGTCTCCAGTTTTAAAAGAACTTGTACTTGATAAATGCATTAGAACAATATTGAAGTAGCAAGTGTACTTCACTGATTCCACGTCTCTGGGAACAAAATAGCTTGCGTTTCCATGGGAATTGAGATTGGAAGAGAAATTTTAAAATGTAAGTAGTGGAACCAAAGAACTCATGCCTACTACGTATATGAAAAAATACAAATAAACGATATGTTGAATAGTACCAAATGAAGTTACTTAGGGTTTTAAAAACATTTTGTTTCACTATTATCCTAGCCTCACACAGGTATGCTATAGACCCCCCCCCCCACCTTTCCGAAGTTGCTCAGATAAACGTGCCCTTTTCTGAAAACATTATTCAAAGATATTTTTCTAGACAAATCTGTCAGTTTCGCAAATAAAAAACGTCATAGAAAATAGTGGAACTATAAGGGAATGTAGGGACAATTAGAAAAACATAGTCTATGTCCTATCTCGAATTACCATTACTCCTTCTTCCTTACCCAAACCCGTATGTTGTTTCTCTACCAATGCTGTCGTTTTTGGCTCGAAAGGCGCGGAAAGCGAGACATAGTTTCTCAGCAAGTATTAGTCATGGTTCAATAATATATGGTATTTGGGTTGGTCTTACGTGGTACATGACAGTCTGTCATATGGCGTTTGTCCTTGACCTCAATTTCACGGTCTCAGGAGCTTGTTAAGTTTTTGTGATTATGTAATTTTCTCAGTATATATAAGTGTTAGGTCAATGATATTTAGCTTGGGTAGTACACTATGATGACAGTCTGTTATACGGCGTTTGTCCTTGACCTCAATTTCAAGGTCTAATGAGCATTTAAAGTTTTTGTGATTAGCTCATTTTCTCAGCAAATATACCGGTAAGTGTTGAGGAAATTATATTTGGTATAAAAATTAGTTTTGGGTATTAAATGACAATCTGCTATATGGCTTTTGTCTGTGACCTCAATTTCACAGTCTAGTGAACATGTTAAGTTTTTTTTTCTAGTTAGGTCAATTTCTCAGTAACTATTTATGGTACGTCAATGATATTTGGTATATTGGTTGGTGTCAAGAAGTACATGACGCTCTGTTATATAATTTTTGTATTTGGCCTCAATTTCACGGTCCAGTGAGAATGTTAAGTTTCCCAGTATCTTTTAGTGGTAGGTCAATGGTATTTGGTATTTGGGTTTGTCTTTGGTAGTACATGACAGTCTGCCATACGACTCATGTCTGTGAACTCAATTTCACGGTCAAGTGATCATGCTAAGTTTTCAAGTATCTTTTATTAGTAGGTAGATGATATTTAGTATGTGGGTTGGTCGTGAGTAGTACATGTCAGTCTGCAATAAGACTTATGTTTTTGACTTGAGTGTCACGGTCCAGTGATCATGTTAAGTTTCCCAGTATCTATTAATGTAAGGTCAATTATATTTTTGTAAGTTGGTTTGTCTTAGACGGAACATGAAAGCCTGCCATTTAACTTTAGCCATTGACCTCTTTTTCAAGGTCTACTGAAGGTTTACTGAACATGTTTGGTTTTTCAGTAACTATTCGAGGTGGGACACTGATATTTGGCAATTTGGTATGGGTGGTACATTTATGTTTTTATGCCCCGGATCTTTAAATCGGGGGCATATTCTTTTTGTTCTGTCTGTCTGTCTGTCTGTATGTATGTATGTCTGTCTGTCTGTCTGTCTGTCCGCAACTTTAACCTGGCTCATAACTTTTAAACCAGATGTGATGGGACCTTCATAAGTGTATTGATCAGGTGATGCTGAACACCATTATGCAAATTTCACTAAGGTCAGGTCAAAGGTCAAGGTCACAGAGGTCAAAAGGTCAAAATCTAGATTTTGCTATAGCTCGTTAATTACAATTGCTGGAGGTTTGATATTCTATATGTGAATAGATCTGATAAAGTTTAATACAAATCCACAAAAAAAAATTTTGGTCAGGTTAAAGGTTAAGGTCACCGAGTGCAAAATTGAAAACTTTAATAAAAAACTTTAACATTGCCTATATCTTTTCAACCAGATGTGATTGGACTTTATATTTGGCCTGTATATTGGTCATATGAAACTAAACAGCATTATGCAAATTTCACTAAGGTCAGGTCAACGGCCAAGGTCACAGAGATGAAAAGGTCAAAATCTAGATTTTGCTATAGCTCATTACTTACAATTGCTAGAGGCTTGATATTCTATCGGCGAATAGATCTGATAAAGCTTAATACAAATCCACCAAATAAATATGGGTCAGGTCAAAGGTCAAGGTCACTGAGTGAAAATTTGAAAACTTAAACATTTCCGATATTTTTCCAACCAAATGTGATAGAACCTTCATATTTGGCCCTGTATATTGATTATATAAAGCTGAACATCATTATGCAAATTTCATTAAGGTCAGCTCAAAGGTCAAGGTCACAGAGGTCAAGATTTAGATTTTGAATGTCTACTTAACCTTAATTTCTAGTGATTGCAATTGTATGGTAGACATGGTTGCTGAAGGGGGCATAGTGTTTCACAAACACATCTTAATCTGAGTTAAGTCAGTTTGAGTTTTCACATCAATTTGCGACCAAGTAGGGACGGGGGAGAGAACAATTAGGGTCCACACTTGTTACTTAGCTTTATGTTTGTTCTGAATTTTAGCAAGAATTTATCTGTACAACCCTGCAAACATCAACTAGACACCCCGCCCCATTTTGACGGCTGGATTTGCCAGCGGTGATACTCTTAGTTAACATTAAATCCTATGGGAAATGCGTATACAGATCTTAAGAAATTTTATCGAAAACTAACTACACCAAGTGTGGTAAGGGACAAAAGAAGCATCATACATTAGTTTAACGGGAAATTTTAACAACATAAAGGTGAAGAATTAGTCACGATAATTTACTGCTCTTGATTAAATTTAAGGGTCTAACTGATAATTATTTTATTTTTATGGAGGGGTGAAAAAATTCCAGGATTCAATATATTGAGAAAAACCAATAAGGACAAAATTGGGGACTTCGGGATCCCAATTAAATAAGAGAGTAGTTTGAAAATAAAATGTGCTCGCGCAAGCGCACCTAAAAAGATCCAGGATCATAATTTCATCGAGAAAAAACAGTCAGCACCAAAATTTCCTTCTTATCCCCCTCTTAAAAATCTAATGATTGACCATTTAAGTATATGCATTTGTCAAGTAAGTCAGGTTCCAAAATTTTGTCATAAATAAGCTATATTCTTCTTAGAATTACTCTTGATGTTGACAAAGGAAAATTGATGACCATCACGGAAATAGCAAATTGACAATTGTATCATCAGTGCATACAAACTCAAATACTTGCAAGAGTTAAGTTTTGTTCTACGCTAAAGATGAATGAAATAACTGTTCTTAAACAATTTTTGGAAATCTACCAAAATTAAAAACCTATTTCAAAGATCTTTTATATTTGTACCAAAACTTGCATACAAATCATCATTGTATGCAAAAATGTTATAAGATTATTAGTCTTAGACAGTTTCAGGGAATTTATCGAAATTCAGACCGCTATTAAAATTACAAAAGCGTATTGCGCATCTGCAGACTACATGCACAATTCAGCAAGAAAAATGAAAATGTGGGAGAAACTTATGTCATATAAAAAAAAGAAATTTGAAACTTTTTGTCTCTTGTTTTTCACCGATTCCCAAAACTTATTTTATGTTTTGCCAATAATAATTCAGCAAAATTAAATTCCCAAATCCCAAAATGGACGAGGTCAAGTCCCAAGAATGCGTGACGGACGGACGGAGACAACAACAGTATACCCGAACAATATAGAAACAACACAGATTAATCCAAGAAGTTAAAACATCGACACAAATACCTATCAGTGTAGAATACCACATAAATCTTGGACCACCAATGGGTCCAGACATGTAAGCATGATCTAACTGCTCATACGTCGTACCCTTCGCGAAGCACAGTGAAAAGTCATCTTAAGCATATAACAATCAAATAATGGCAAATAAAAAGTTATAAAACAACGACAGTAGAATATCGAAGGAACAAGGCCCAAGATTACATAAATCAAAGTCTAGAGACAAGGCAAAAGCAAGAACACCAGAAACCGGAAGAATAAAGACACTAAACAGCCACAAAACACACAAACACTACAAATACTACAAGAAAAACTATTACACTTAGTGTGAACTCTCAAAAGCCATGGATATACTGAAAAATGTCTATTTTCATTTTTGATACAGTTGCATTTAACATATTTCGGCCTGTCACACGTAAAACTCCAATAACCTTGGCATGTGTTTTTGAGGGAAAATTTTGATCTGTTGTAAAAATCGCTCTTTATATGAAATGCCGGACAATAGAAAATGAGTTGTGAAATGCTGACGTCATATGCCTCAGCTTTTGAAAATATAACAACTAAAAGGGAAGTTCACCATTACAATAACGAACCATGGCGTTTGTCGTCAAGTGTTGGTTGGAAGTCTAGAAATTGAAGTCCATTTATGATGCTGGTTATGGTATATTAGTAGTTCCTTTTACTTTTAGTTCGTATTGGTATATAAGATGAAGATAATCAAATATAAACGTTATCATTATGACGTTATTTAATTTCAGTTTCTATTCAATGCATTCAGCAAAAGAATTACGTATAATATTATCCACACAAGTCTGAATCGTTCACCTGGGTCCTATGTTGCACAATATCCGGCCTAAGTTTACTTTAGGGGTCCCTATCATATTTGGGTACTCTCATGAATATACCAAATCTAACCCTAGAACAATAACTCTAACCCTATCTTTAACCCCAACCTTACCCCAAAACCTTAACCCTAACCCTAACCTAATGTAAAGAATGTAAAAACGAAAAATTCACCACCCTAAAGTTGTGAGACCCCTAAAGTAAATGAAGGCCCAATATCCTTTGTTAAAAGTATGTTCCCCGCTGGCAGCTATATTGGATGAGATACGAACACAAGATTCACAAACTTTGATGAGGGTCACCCTAAGAATATCATGTTGAAATTTAAAACAGTAATTATTCAAGCAGTTTCAGAACATTAGATCTTTAAATGCATTTCCCATAAGGTCCTATGTTCAACTATGTTCCGCACTGGCGGTCGTCTCGGATGAGTTATAAACATAAAAATCACAAACTTTGAAATGGACGACCTAAGGACTATAGTTACCAAGTTTGGTCCCAAAATGTGATTCTAGAGGAGAAGATCTTTGAATCCATTTCCAACAGGATCTTATGCTAAAACAATGTTCTCTGCTGGAGGCCATCTTGGATAAAGTAGGAACATAAAAATTACAAACTTTCGCTACACAAGGGCCTGTGGTCGATACCTTGATAGAGCTCTGTTGTTTACAAATAGGCTACTTAAGCAAGGGTATAACTTGAAGTCATCACTACAGAAGTTTTACGGTCGACATCACGATCTTGTGAACCGCTATGGGATATCTGTTTCCCGGTTGATAACACATCTTTCTTTTTGCCACTAAAGTTTGTTTTCCTCTACCGGATTTAAGTTTACTGCTGGAGTTGATTTTAAAAACGGCGGATGTCTTATAAGAATCAGGAAATGCATACTCTACCGGTGCGCCTAGTTTCACCCATAGTTTTTTTTATCGGGTCCGTGTTGTTCATTTTTGTATTTGTGCGTGTCTTCTTTTTTTTTCTTTTCTATGCCGTGCTCATGTTATGTCTTTGTTTCTTTGTTTTTCCGATGTTGCCATTGTCCTTGGATTGTTCGTTTAAGACTGACGGTTCGATTCTCACTTACTTTGAATAGGACCACCAGAGGACTATTGTGACCAAGATTTGTTCCAATTGGTTCAGTGGTTCCAGTAAAAAATATGTTTGAATGCATCTCCCATAGGGTCCTATGATAAAACTATGTTCCCCGCTGGTGACCATCTTGGATGAGGTATAAATATAAAAATCACTATGAAGAGAACCACCCAAGAAGTATTATGACCAAGTTTGGTCCCAATTAGCCATGTAATTTCAGAGAGGGTGTTTAAATTCATCCCCATGGGATCCCTATGTTTAACTATATTGACCTATTGCGGCCACCTTGGACGATGTTCGGACAAGTCAGACACAATGTTTGAAGGTGACCAACAAAGGAAATCCTAATTTCAGAGAGGATGTTTAAATTCATTCCCATGGGATCCCTATGTTTAACTATGTTCACCTATTGCGGCCACCTTGGACAATGTTCGGACAAGTCAGACAGACACAATTTTTGAAGGGGACCAACAAAGGACTATTGTGACAATTATGGACGCCAAGTAAAGCAAGAGCTCAATCTAGCATAGCCAGATGAGCAAAAAAGGGATAAAATGTGAAATGTCGACATATAATAGCAATTACTCCAATAACTATTTAATGTGTGCTAAATAGATCTTGCCATTTTGACCTCTTAAACCTTTCATGTATCTGTAAATGTTTTTGAATTTGCAATTCATCGATATGTTCCTTTTCTAGCAACAATGACTATTTGGGTTGACGGTTGACTGCATCTGGTTCACTGGTTTTAGATAAGAAAATTGGTCCTTTGAAGCTGTGGAGTTAAAAAAAACTTAGTATCTGGCTTACCTTATGACAAGATAATGCAAATCCTCATTGAAAACGAACTCGGCTGTTGTTATGTTGTGTATTTATTGCGACATTGTGAAATATTTGTTTATATTTTATTTAAGAAGTCTCATCGGTCGGTATAATAATACATGTAATTAATTCATCTTATTTTAAACTGATACTGACAGTATGAGCTAAATTTATTCTGTCTGTTACTTATTGATATTATGTTCTTAATCAGCTGGAGAATTTACGAGAATAATTCATATGCCCAGTCAAGACGTATAATTATAAGTCCTTGGCCGATTGACATGGCATATTATGCGGAGCATCTTAATATGAGAACTCTGCATATTTTTCTGATAGTAACCATAAGTAAAGAGTACAAGACCTGCACTAAAGCTCAGCCTACTGAGCTGTAAATTATCATTATACTCTCTTTAAAACAATTCCAGTCAGTGAATTGCAGACAAAATGTATGCTTTCAAACGATCAGTGCATTTTGTCAAGTGTTTAAAAATGTATGTACGTTAGCTGATCAATTTCAGATCCAACGGTATGTATTTACTTTCATATTTCATAATTAATAATTTTGTGTGACGACAATATGTGCCGATATATACGGCACATATTGTCGCCCCCTATGACGTTCAAATAGCTTTGACAAAACCGGCACATATTGTCGCCGGCGACAATATGTGCCGTTAATGTCAAGCACATATTGTCGCCGGCGACAATATGTGCCGAAATGGTCTGCACATATTGTCGCCGGCGACAATATGTGCAGGGGCGACAATATGTGCCGTAAAATCTGTTACCTTGAAATAAAAGTTTTGTATAAACATGTAATCGTAAGATCCAGTGAAACTGAATGCAATAAGAAGACTTATAAAGCTAATGAAACAAGAGCAAAGTAAAAGAGCTTTGTACTTACTATTAAATATATATTTGATGGTTAAAGAATAACCAAATACCGAAGTTACTGTGAATTTACTTTCTGCATATGCGCATTTCGACAACTTATGTCTCATCAGTGCAGATAAAATCTAAACGTTTGGAAGACCATAAGCTCAAAGATGTTAAACTGAGAAAGAATGTTATTCAAACTTCAAAGTTATATTTATAATTAGGTTTTCTCTAAGTTGGCATGTAAATAATCATATCTCTTGTGCAAAGTTAGCTAACCTGAAGTTACAAGTACGTAGGAACTATTTGCCTTGACTGGTATCAAAGTGTTGTTTTTTTCTTTTCTTTTCTTTTTCTTTCTTTTTTTCAGATTACCATTATAGTATGTTCAGGATGGTTTATATAGTGTAAGTGCAAGCATTTTCAGAATAACGTAAGTTTTTTTATCTTGTCAATTTTAACTTTTACATTTTCATTATCACGATAATGTGATATAATAAATTTCCAAACTGACAGTCATAAATTATCTATGACAATTTTTTGACAATGTGTTTGATTGTGTTCAAGGTTTACCAGAACGTCTACTTCCTTATACTTCTTATAGAAATATCTTTGACCGAAAAACAACACTTCCTCAGCAGGTGTCTGCTTTGCAGGGTTTTAAAACATACAACCGGAGGAACGGAAATATAACAAGTGGCTCAGGAGTACATGTTGCTTAAATCAGATTTATATTGCTCATTACTTTTATAGTTTTTTTTATTTCCTGTTTCAATGATAACTTATGACTTGTCTGACGGTATGTTAGGCCAAAAATATCTGTGTTTCCGGTCTTCCACTTCAAAATTAGGGTCGGTTGGTAGGCAATTTTTTTATTTTTTCAAAACTTTTTACATAGACATATAGGGAGTTACTTCTGGACTTTAACAGTGCTTCTTTGAAAATTGCCAAAAAAAAACTTTAGGGTAGGTAATTTTAGCCCCTAAAATCTAGGGTCAGTCGGGTTACCGGAAACACAGATTTTTTTTTATTATTAAATACAGTCATCCCATACCTTCTTGTTAAAGCTGTAAATTTGTCTTTATTTGTTAATAAATAAAAAGTTATCTTTAAATCTTACCAAATACGCATTCATATTCAACATGTACGAAATCACTCATTAAACTGCATTTTTCCAACCATTTTGGATATGTCTGAACAAAACAAGATATTTTTCCGTCGCAGTGCGTTGCTATGGTGTTGTCAGTATACACCTCTTTGTCACAAGATTCGTCGGGATTGGCACATCCTCTATAATTTCCATAACCATGTATGATCCTTGTGACAAGAATTTTTGTATTAGATTTAGTAGAACACGACAGAGAACCTGACATCGAAGTTCCAGCTACTCCACTTTCTTCAGAAGATTCCATCCCGATTCCTGATGCCCCCGCTGATGTCATACATTGATACCGGGTAAGCCCATCTGAAAAATATGACACGGTTATTTACTTGATTGAATTGCATATATGTTTCCTACAGTCCATTGACTATAGCAACGCAATATACGGAATAATACTGTTTTGTCTACATGTATGTTGTTCTTGCTTGTGAGAAAATGTAACATGACTTTTTGTGTGTATACAATTACAAAGTGTGTGCTTTTGCTCCCCTTTCTACCAAAAGATTTATTAGTTTTACTCTTCAAACAATGTGTATATATTGCCCACATCAGATGGGGAGTTTTGAGTTAGATTTTTCTTCCGTAGTGCGACAGTGTTTTACCAGCAGACTAGGTTCTTTGAGCTAGCCGGCAGTATAGCGGTGAACACTCTTTGGCCAATCTCTCTAAATTAAGTTTTGTCAATTGCCTGTCTTTTCCAAGATAGTGGTCATCGAGTTAGTAGTCTACCTGTATTGGGTTTTATTCGCATGTTTATTATACTATAAGGAAACGGGATAGAAAAAGTGAAGGTTTGGGTACCCATAAACCGGTTAAACCCTAACACTGGCTTTTGCTAGTGCTGGTACAAAGTCCAGTTCAGGAGTTCCTATCATTACTTATGTTTGTCTCTTGTTTTCATTATTGTTTTTCTAGTGCAGTTTCGCTTGTGAATTGTGGCGTGTGATTGTAGTTCCCGGCCATTGTAGGTGTTTACTGTTATCCTGTTCTTGTAATTGACTGATTTCATATCAGACTAAAAAGATATATGACCAACATTCTCGCAATAATGCAATTAGTTGGTGAACAGCTTTATGTTCACAAGTACCACGCAGATATACCAACACGACAGTTATAACACGTATGTTTTTCTTCGCCTTCCGGAAACCATAAATACATGATGGGAACCTCACAAGACTGCAGCATTGTTAACTATACTAATACATTCCTATAGGTACTTTCATATAATGAAGTTCAAAAGGTTGTGATTATTTGCAACTCATCATTACCAAATTAACTTGATGTAAGAGGAACATATAGGCAGAATTTTTTAAATTTCTACCCTCAATAATCAATGCACATCAACATTGTGTATTTACCATAAACACCAACTCAAACAGCATATTTTAAGATCCCGATATAGTGAAGACGTTTTCCTTTCTCCAAGACAATTATGTTTTACCAGCAAGCCATGAACACCGAGTCAAAAATCATATCCTAAGAACCCTATGTAGATGAGACATTGTCCTTTCTCCAGAACATTATGTGTTACAAGCGAGAGAAGCTCGTGAATAAGAATTAAAAACATAGAATTTATCAGCGAAATCACTACATTGACTTCTTTCGCAAGGAGATGGATATTTGCAATTCACTAATTCATTTGGCAGCCCTTTTTTGAGGGAGGACATCTTCATCAATCACAAAACAATATTGTCTTCCTTTAGTTTAGTTTCAATGTAATGAGGAGAACAATAACGTGCCTTGTATTTACTGGGTACCAAACTCTTGACTTAATAACTTTCTACAGTCAAAGATGCCCTATAGATGTAACTACTGCAACATTGTAAAACATTTGATTTTTCTACACCATATACTACTCTCCAATATGTAACTACTGCAACATTGTTAAACATTTGATTTTTTTCTACACCATATACTACTCTCCAATACACCATATACTACTCTCCAATACACCATATACTACTCTCCAATACACCATATACTACTCTCCAATATGATAAGTTTGCCAGTACTTTAGAAATTTTCTGTAAAGTGGATGCCAAGTTACTTTCATCACCCTAATTCCAACAGAAAATATAAAGAGAAACATGATATGTTGGAATTTGAATTGGTACATATTTGTAGAATGTAGAGGACAACTATTCCAGCTATTGAAACGAAATGTAAGTTGGGCGGCTGGACTCGTCATTTTACATAACCTTGCACTTACCCGATAAGGATACCAGTAAAATAAAACAAAATAAAACTTCCATTTTAACACAATAATCCTATCTCCTGAATGATATTATAAGCACATTTCGTATTTCATAAATTTCATAAAGTTTTTTCCTATCACGATTTCATTGAAAATTCTATTGTTATTTTCATATTTTCTACCGCACAATAAAGTTTGAAAGAATTGCAAATTGAGATGAAACAATACAACATTGATCTATCAATCAAAGTTTGATGTATGTTTCACCATTCTTGTCGAATTTTCTTAATAATGTGATATGTTTGCCTCCGGGAGCCGGGCTAAAACCTGTTGAAATTAGTCATATAATAACCATTACGTATGTAATTATGTAAAAATAAAGAGAAAAAATGATAATGTTGTCAAATCCATTCATATTTAACCAATACATTGAAATGTGTTGGAAAATATACCACATGTAATATAAAATATGCAAATCAGTTAAACAGGAACAATGTTCGAATTAAAAATGATAAAAATAGGTTCATTATTAATTATGGTATTATGATTGATGACAGTAAATGATACCGGTAAGATATTTGTAAATTTGTAGACGTTTGAAATATTAATTTTGGAAAGAAAATACTAATTCAGACACAATACATCAAAATTTTATTAATTAATATTAGAATGACTGTTAAATTAAAACAAATAGTTATAACCTCACAGAAAAAGTAAAAGGCTTTCACTTTGACCTGAGATAATGGGGTTGATAGAGGGACACCGGGCGGGTATAGGCTTGCAATCCTGATTCTGTTTAGATAAAATGTAATATGACATGATCCTTTTTTTCTAAAATGATTTTAAATTACCTTCCATGTTCAAATATTTTTTGAAGGATTACTTTTTGCCAAACATACAGGTCGAGGGGCGTTAAAGTTTCCCGAGCCTGAGACACAATACTGCATTTTGGCAAATATAATACCCCGACGTTCAAGATATAACGGTTTATCTTTATCATTAAAAAATAACAGAAACCGGTGGGACAAATAAAGAACAAGTGTCTTGAACTGAAGGGTTAAAAAGGCAAATACGATATCAACTAGTAGTGTAAAAAAAGTCAACAATACCCCAAAAAGGAGACTTTTTCATACTAGTATATTAAGAATACTGAATACACTTATTATGTTTCAAGAAAAGATTCACCGAAAAATGTTTTTTCACACAGCTTTTGTTGATGAAATATGCTAAAAATCAAGTATACTACTAGAGGAATTCAAAAGGCGAAGTACTCCCGTACATGCACATGAAAAAAGGGGATAACAGGAAACATCTACAATGGCTGAAAATTACAATTACATCGTACAATTTGACAGGGAATATATATTCCTTTTCATGAAAGTGTGAAAATGGTGTCATTTTAGATCAGTAAGATTATTATTTTGAATTTCTTTGAATAAAAGGTTTGTCTGCATTTGGTTGTGTAACTTTTTTTTTCAAAAATTACCAGTTCCATTGATTAAAAAAAGATTTGTTCCTGTTTTGATTTTTCAGCGCTTTATGTTAAAAAATTGCTTTTCGTTGTCGATATTTTGGTTTAAATTTGGTATAATTGTTCTATGTCTAAGGTTTGTGGTTCTTTAAAAAAGAGATTTATTATTAAATCAAAGACTTTGTAAACTCGTCTTGCGTCAGAAGTTTTTTCTTCTTCTTTTTTCTAGTTCACCATTGAAAAGTAACATCACAATTTGTATATTGGTTGTACTAATAATAAACCACTTGGAAAGGTGGAACCTTTTCTACAAATCAACATGTTACCTAAGCTACCATGCATTAAATCAGTGGTTAACATTCAAACGTTGGCTGCTGGAGGAAGTTTTTTTAATAATATATTTAACCTCATTTATACTTCCCATCTGCCTGTGCTATTTAAAACAGCGAAGTAGATGTCAATGTGAACTAGAATAAAACTTCGATTTTATTCTTAAACTCAGGTAATTTGAATATTTATATCTAAATGGACTGAATATCCAAAATTCAGAATCCTTCACACAAGCAAACTGCCGTGTTGGTTATATCAGTTTAATTTCAACATAAAAAAGCTTTTATAAACTTGAAAAAGGGATATTGACCGGACAATACATATTTGCTTGGAATATATCTGGAATAGAAAGTGAAATTTTTTAAGAGTATATTTTTTGAAGATAAACTTCGTATATATACTACTGCTGATTCAGGATTGTAAACTAGAAAGGTACAAGGGAAACAGAGACAGTGATATGGTTAGTAAAAGAAATCTATAGACAGATATAAAGGACTGGTTTAACGGAAGTAAAAGGTATACCGCGGTAGGTATGTGAAGGGTTTTGAAGAATATACGAAGACTTGTTTGATAGATAAATAGAGATCGCATCTGTTAAATATATTTGTGTATGTTCAAAAACAGGACTGTATGTCACTGTAATATTGGTAGAATGATGGGAAAGTTCAAGATTGAATATAGGATTGTTAGAACAAGTAATAACAGGGTGACATGAAATTATTAGAGGGTACAGAAACGATCCCCAAAATATATTTCTATTTTATCGTTATTTTTGGTTTCGTCGACAATATTTATATTTATTAAATATCTGACAGTACAGCTGTCACGCTGTCAATTAAAAACTGGTTTCAAAGATACCGGACCTCAAAAAATGGTGCAAATATGATATGCAGTATGATTAACAAAACAAACAGTATGAATGGTGAACAATGTAACGGACAGAATTTCAAAGAAAAGTCAATAGCGTTGGTAAGAGCTCCAAATCTTCAATGACTGAGACAGCAACCAAATAAAAAAAAAACATAATCAACATCAGGGGTACAACACAGGGTTTTTGTTGATGAAGAATTGGTTGGTCACAGTGGTATTTCTATCATAGTCACACAAATATTCATTTTGGAAACATTCAGTAAATGTTTATCATAGTCAGACACACAACTGTTCAAAAAGTGCCAAATTTTGCACTTTCTCCTTTTGTCTTTTTTTTTTATGCATTTCTAACACCTTGGACTTGAAATGGTTTATATTTCCTCATTAAATTTATACACTTTAATATGTTAGTGGATATATATGAAGGAAATGAGTCAGTATTTCTACTTCAATTGTTAATTTATCTTGACTCTATTCCACTAAAAATGATCATTTTTAGTGTTATTGGTTTGTTTTACTCTTTATGCGATTTTTTGGAAACAGTTATATACTGCTGTGTATTTTGTAGTTTAAATGGAATGTGTGCACTCAAGTTTATCTATCCATTTAAAGGCCGATAACTCCATTTTAACTTCCTGATTGTTTTCTCTGAAGAAAAACTGAATATTTCCCTATTTTTCAATATTTTGTTATTTTGGAATGTGAAAAAATGTGACATTTACACATTCTTTAACGAGGTAAGCAAAATAACCAACAAATTACTTTTTGATTAAACTTCAGAAAAGACAACTGGTAGTTCATATAAACAAGGAAATAGTATTTAGTTACAAGAAACTTAGATCTTTTCCAAGAAAAATGAAGGTCGGCCTTATGTAATATGTTATTTTCCAAGTGCTTTACCGCTCGAATATATGAATAGATTTTTTAATCCTTTCGGTAGTTCACGCTTTTCATCGTTACGTATATTTACCACCACCCCCCTTTTTTCACCAGAAGCAGTAGAACTTACAAGGTATAAAGAAAGAAGTTGACAGAAAAGGAAACTACACAATATACATAATTTCCGATGATAACAATAAGTAGATAAGTAGATAAACGATCCAGGAACAACACCAATTATTATATTTATTTGATTAGGAATATAAACATCTCGTACTATAGTTGTTTCATCTGGTTAGACGTCCAGGTTTCCTTGTGTTTCAATGCATTTTTCTAGAATACTGTATATTATATAGCAAGCCTTTTTTCTGTTGTTATAACTAGATACTAGCATGTTTTAAGGTATAACCACCCCCGGTAATACAAATTGTAATGTTTGGCTGAACCAGAGGCATATAATTAAATGTCTCTGGCTGAACTATTACACGTTATAACCGCTTGAATTCTGCTCAAATATTTTATACGTTAAAGAGGTTTGCGACTCATGCCTTGCTATTTCTTTCAGATTTAACGACTGCTCTGGTCTGATCCGTTTGAAGTATATCATTTGTTTTTGCCCATGAACTCCTGTGCTTTTTTCATAATTTCATTTCATACATCTTTAAAAGTATTCTAAAAAGATTTTATAAAATCCTATTTATTCTGTCACATTCATTCGTGATAAAACATTGCTGATGTTAGACCTAGAAAAATTCAGAGGAGTTCGGTTTCCCACCAAATTTTTCAATTAGTTTTATCTTCATTTTTTTCGCTAAAATTTCTTCTTTTTCACTTTTCTAACAAAAACAAATCACTGTAATGCGAAATCTTTTCTTTTTTTTCAAATTGAGTAGCGAATGTCTTTAACTAGTATATGTAACTTTTTAGAATTTTGTATCGTATTATTTTGTCTTTAATGTTTATCCACAAGATTTAGTTGTCAATTTCATTCAAACCGCATATACAGAATACATTCTCAAAAACTTATACGTCAAGGGTATGTCCAGTCACTGTTGCAATTGTCACTACAGAAGTTTTACGGTCGCCACCACGATTTGACAGACCATTCACAAATGAGAACATATATCTTTGGGTAGATCCAGAGTTTGTTACCGGACTGGCTAACACCGACTGTGACAAAACCGGACTTTTCACTGGAAGTGTGACGGGTGCAACGCGTGGAGCAGATCATGTTACCCTTCCGGAACACCTGATGATGCTCCTGGTTTTTAGTGGGAGTTCACGCTGTCAGTGCTTTAATTTTTAGTGTTGTCTTGTATACTACACTGTCATCTTTTAGTTTTGTCTTCGTTGATAATGTTTGTGATACGGATTTGTCCTTGTTATTGTCTGAATACTAAATATATACATAGAAGCTATTCAAACTTTCACCTTGGTAGTGTTTGAGGGTTAGAGAAGTAACACGTACCATGGATTTTAATTGGTTTGTCTAAGGCTTAGATAATGACACTAACCAATCAGTCACAAAGCAGATCTTCAACATCATAATTTTTACTGGCAATTTGACGGGTGTAATGAGTGGAGCAGATCATGCTTACCCTTCCGGAACACCTGATGATACCTCAGTTTTTACAGGGGTTCACCACACTGCTAGTGCTTTAGTTTTGTGACGTTCTTTTTTTTTTTTTTTTGTCATACTGTCTTAATTCGTGTTGCTGTGAATTGCCATGATTTTGGATTTATGATTTTAGAATTCCCCTTTCCTCGTTCTTGCTTCGGTATTCGTTTGCCGTTGTATTCACACTAGGAAAAAGATCCTGACACAGTTCTATTGTTAACTTGATTTTGTGTATGTATCATTTGCACACAAAGCAAAATGTCCTAATTTCAGATATTTATTATTTCTATTTTTACATGTAGCTTATTTATGGTGTTGGCAGTGGAATCCTTAAAACTGTAATGAACATTGATACAGTCAGATAATCAAAATGTCAACATTTACTCCACCAGAGTCTACCTTTGAGGCTACGACTGCAGAATCAACAAATATCACACCGGAAGTAACTACAACAGAAGCAACTACCAAAGCTTCAACGGATCAGGGTAAATACTAGTCTGCGTGATTTGATGATTTTAGTGATTAATTTAAGGAAAACGAACGATGATTTAAAGCGACTCTTGTGTATATTTAGCCAATCAGAATGCTTATCTAACATGTGCTATACGACTTCCCATTTAAAATCATATTCATTACCATAATACATGTACTTAAATAATGGAGCGAATTAATTTCTAAATTTCGCTAAAATCTTACAATGTTTGTTGTTTATTTACTTTTTGAGGCCCTTTACTTTTATTTTGAATTGTCAAATTATTAGATGACATAAATTATTTTAATGAGCCCCCATGATTCATACCGAAACTCCTGCTTCAAAGGGAACTTTGAACTTTGAACTTTTTTATTTCTCAAGACCCCAACTGGGGTATGTGAATACAAACAATATAACATATATACATAGAATAATGCATGGAGTGTCAAGTACAATATATGACAATAAATTTTAAAGTGTACATGTATGANTATAAATGAAAACATATATCTTTGGGTAGATCCAGAGTTTGTTACCGGACTGGCTAACACCGACTGTGACAAAACCGGACTTTTCACTGGCAGTGTGACGGGTGCCACGCGTGGAGCAGATCATGTTTCCCTTCCGGAACACCTGATGATGCTCCTGGTTTTTAGTGGGAGTTCACACTGTCAGTGCTTTAATTTTTAGTGTTGTCTTGTATACTACACTGTCATCTTTTAGTTTTATCTTCGTTGATAATGTTTGTGATACGGATTTGTCCTTGTTATTGTCTGAATACTAAATATATACATAGAAGCTATTCAAACTTTCACCTTGGTAGTGTTTGAGGGTTAGAGAAGTAACACGTACCATGGATTTTAATTTGTTTGTCTAAGGCTTAGATAATGACACTAACCAATAAGTCACAAAGCAGATCTTCAACATCATAATTTTTACGGGCAATGTGACGGGTGTAATGAGTGGAGCAGATCATGCTTACCCTTCCGGAACACCTGATGATACCTCAGTTTTTACAGGGTATTAGTATTCCCCTTTCCTCGTTCTTGCTTCGGTATGCGTTTGCCGTTGTATTCACACTAGGAAAAAAATCCTGATACAGTTCTATTGTTAACTTGATTTTGTGTATGTATCATTTGCACACAAAGCAAAATGTCCCAATTTCAGATATTTATTATTTCTATTTTTACATGTAGCTTATTTATGGTGTTGGCAGTGGAATCCTTAAAACTGTAATGAACATTGATACAGTCAGATAATCAAAATGTCAACATTTACTCCACCAGAGTCTACCTTTGAGGCTACGACTGCAGAATCAACAAATAGCACACCGGAAGTAACTACCACAGAAGCAACTACCAAAACTTCAACGGATCAGGGTAAATACTAGTTTGCGTGATTTGATGATTTTAGTGATTAATTTAAGGAAAACGAACGATGATTTAAAGCGACTCTTGTGTATATTTAGCCAATCAGAATGCTTATCTGACATGTGCTATGCGACTTCCCATTTAAAATCATATTCATTACCATAATACATGTACTTAAATAATGGAGCGAATTAATTTCTAAATTTCGCAAAAATCTTACAATGTTTGTTGTTTATTTACTTTTTGAGGCTACATTTCCCTTTACTTTTATTTTGAATTGTCAAATTATTAGATGACATAAATTATTTTAATGAGCTCCCATGATTCATACCGAAACTCCTGCTTCAAAGGGAGATCATTTGAAACTGGTCCCCAATAATGCAGCTAGATCTTTCAAGGGTGACGAGTAGAGAGATCAATCAGTGTCAGCCAGGATCAGTCGCCTGTGCAAATAATTTCATAAATTTCTTTGAACTAAACGTACTTTTATGAGGGTCTTTTATGCATCATAAACATTTTTTGAAATTATGGATTTCCTATGTTTGGGTTTTAGTGCTGCTGAAGAGGAATAAATTTCCGAAATGGCCATACAGCTCATTAAAATTATTGCAGTTTGAGTTAACATATGTGCTATGGTCTCATATGCATTTACTCCATATCCTTTCGTGAAATATTGGTTTATTCCAAAATGATAGCACACTAAGTACATGCATATATCTAACAACCTCTCATTTATATTTTATAATACCATTATTTCTTTTCACTTCGTATTTATGGCATGTTGATTTTAAGCTTTTTATTTAATTTATAGTTTACCTCCTTCAGATTTTCACTTAGCATTCAAGTCAACGAAGTGAGTTTAATTCGCCACTGTACTTCAAATATAAATCATTTCTAATGCATGTTTTGCAAGTACTTGTTTTTACACAGAATTGCCCTATATCCACTTTGAAAAAAAAAGATTCAGTGAATCATTATGCGAGGTCAATGTATCATTAAAGCAGTGTTGAAAAGTCATTTATCTAATCTAAAACAATTAAAACTGGGACAAAAATCGAGTAATTTATTCGTACAAAATTCCTTAGTTACTATAATTAGTTTCAGCAGATGAGAACTGCAGATCAATCCAAAATATTGGAACATCATAATCCTAAATGTGTAAAGACTGATAGAGAACACATATCCAATACATAATGAATAAGATTTATATCAGCTAAAGACAGAACAATACAAGAGGGAGATACTCATTTTAGTTTATGGATAATTTTCTAAAATTTTCGTATTGCTTCATTTTGCAAGCATCCAAATGAAATAAAATCGATTTTACTTTCAGCACCAGTACTAACTACAGCTAATGAAGGACCATGAAAGTATTACATGTTTCTGTAATTGTTTTATTCTTTACATTATATCTTCATTAAAACATCCAATTTTGGCCCTTTAAATACAAAGGAAGAGGCTTTCACTTGTGCCGAGGGACACATGTGAAAATTTCTTAAAGACCTTTTATGATCATTTCTTTTGTTATTTAAGACACTAATTGTTGTAAATGCCTTGGACTATTCCATTTCTTCATTGTTTTTTCTTTGTTTCTCTTGATTTCGAAGCACTTAAACTGATAATTTACCTCAATTTATTTACTTACCCCGAATTATTTACCTCGAATTAACTACTTCTACCCCCGGGCTTCTACCTCATTAATTTTTATGCATATTCATTCATGTCTTTTATTTAACTGTGACCTTCTGTTATATTTTACTTAAATATTAGATGAAGTTTACGACAAGTTTATGTAGGAAAGATTTCTCCGTCCAAGGATCGAACCTACGCTACTTAGTGATCAAACGACACGAGGCTACAAGTAGCACTTGATGAATAGATGTAAGAAAATATATCTAAAGTGACAACAGATCGATAACTCGAGTAATTTTAAAATACAATCTTATCGGTATTTATATAATAAAAGTAAACAAATATTTGATACAGGATCAATATAAAAGACAACTGTCCGCATGTAGAACAAAAAATACATTTTATATCTTTATTTTTCTTAGATATGGTGTACTTGTACATGAGATTATATCTCATGTGTACACTTTGTTCAATTACTATTACCTAAATTTATGTAAATTCTAAAACCGAAGGATTAACTCCCACCATCGTAGTTTTGTCCTTAGCTATATTTGATATTACTGATTATTCGGATTTCGTTTGGTTTTATGCATTTTAACATTTTTTGAAATTATGGATTTCCTTTGTTTGGATTCTAGTGCTGCTGATGAGGAATAAATTTCCGAAATGGCCATACAGCTCATTAAAAATTTTTGCAGTTGGAGTTAACATATGTGTTATGGTCTCATGTTCATTTACTCCATATCCTTTCGTAAAATATTTATTAACTATTTGATGCATATAGCCTTAATAAACTAATGAATATACATGTGAGTAGAAGATTCTATTTTGATGGCGGGATGTCAGTATTCATTTTTTCACATATAAAATTCTGTATATTAAATAAATTGCACTGGGATTCACACTGTGAGTGCCTTTGTTTTGAATGTCATGATTTCTTTTTCTGTGCTTTGTATTTGTCTAACGTCATTGTTTTCGGTGTCTCGCGTCATTGTTTTCTGTGTCCCCGTTTTGGCCATGTCTTTGAACTTCGATTTTTGTGAATTCCACCCCTTTGTTCCTTCGGTATTCTACTGCCGTTATTTTATGATGAAATATGTATAAGGGACGACCATTTGATTTTCAGCGGGGTGGATGTGGTGCTTGAATATCATTTATTTTCAATTTCAAATAATTTATTTTCACCAAATGTCGCATCAAATTATTTATTTGTATTTTACATATTTTTTTTTTCTTTCAAATTAAAATGAAATAATTTTTTTTCATGACAAGTAAAAAAAATATTTTCACTGACACCAAGATTAAATTATTTATTTACATTTTATTTTGTACAAATCGCCCAAGCCCAAACCCCCTGAAAAACGAATTGCCGTCCCGTAAGTACAAGAACTGTCTTATTATGCTTCAAATTGAGTTAACTGATTTATTTACAAATAGTAATTGTATGATTAGGTTTTTAAATATGTACCTTCTAAATACTGAGTACATAATTTTAGATTGAAACTTATTCCCTCTTTATGAATATAGACAAAAACAGCAAGAAAAAACAAAAATTTAAACTTTTGCACTAAGTTTGAAAGTTACTTGTTACAGGTTTAACTATAACACAACAATTATAATTTGGTTGTTGATAAACTTTGTAGATATGGTATGGCATCAAAAACGATATGAATAAACTACAAATCAAGTAACAAAAGGAATAAGGCATAAGTTAAATAAACCTGCCAAGTCTTTTCCCGTAAATTGAATATTTATGAGATGGCCTCCTATCATGATTGTAGTCATTTAACATCTTTTGTTGTAGATGGCATGTCTGCAGGAATGATGGCCGGTATTGTTATCGGTGCTATAGTGGCTGTTTGTGTTATTGTATTCATTATGATTGTGATAATGTAAGTATTTCTGTAGACTTGTAGACTATGAAAGCAAAACTGTAAGTATTTCAGTGGTCTCGTTCCATTTAAAGTGTTAGAAGCCCTATTCCATTATGACAGTGATAATGTAACCATTTCAGCAGTCCCATCCCATTATGACAGTGATACTATAAGTATTTCAATAGTCCCATTTCAGTATTACAGTCACACTCAAAGTATTTTAGGAGTCTAATTCCATTATGACAGTGACAGTGATACTGTAAGCAGTTCAGCAGTCTCATTCCATTATGACTGATACAGTAAGTATTTCAGCAGTATTATTCCATTCTGACAGCTATAATGTTAGTGTTTCAGTAGTTTCATTCCATTATGATAGTGATTCTTTAAGTATTTAAGTAATCCCATTCCTCATGACAGTGATACTATAAGTATTTAAGTAATCTCATTCATTGTGATAGTCATACTATAAGTATTTCAATAGCTTCATTCCATTAGAACACGGATTCTTTAAGTATTTCAGTAATCCCATTCCTTATGACAGTGATACTATAAGTATTTAAGTAATCTCATTCATTGTGATAGTCATATTATAAGTATTTCAATAGCTTCAATCCATTAGAACACGGATTCTTTAAGTATTTCAGTAATCCCATTCCTTATGACAGTGATACTATAAGTATTTAAGTAATCTCATTCCTTATGATAGTCATACAATAAGTATTTCAATAGCTTCATTCCATTAGAACACGGATTCTTTAAGTATTTCAATAGCTTCAATGATTCTTTATCTCATTCCATTATGATAGTGATACTAATAGTATTTCAGTTGTCGCATTTCATAATTATAGTGGTACTATAAGTATTTCAGTAGTCTCATTTCTACGATGGCCGATAGCGGCCGTACAATAAACGCTGAAGATCGGTTGAAATTTGTCCCTATATGCGTGGGACAATAAATGCAGTTGGGGCAAAATGCTCCAGTTGCGTTTTTTGTCCCTAGTTTAGGGACAAAAAATGCATGTGGGGCAAAATGCCTCAGTTGCGTTTTTTGTCCCTAGTTTAGGGACAAAAAATGCATATGCGGCAAAATGCCTTAGTTGCGTTTTTTGTCCCTAGATTAGGGACAAAAAATTCCTGTGCGGCAAAATGCCCCAGTAGCATTTTTTGTCCCTAGTTTAGGGGGATAATTATAAACAGAAATTGAAAATACTTACATTTTGTTTCACTGACCTTGCGTCTTTTTTGTTGAGAATGAAACAAAAAACCGCGCGAGTTGAACACTTAGGGTCATTACGGAGCAATAAGAAGATTAACAGCAATGCGACATATTTCATTTAAAAATAAGCATGTTGGAAAGGTAAATCATATCTATTTACAATATATTAGAAATTATATTTGCATTTCTTTGCAGAAAGGATGATAAAAAGAGAGTTAAAAGAAGTAAATTTACAAATAGGTGCCATTGACAAGACCCTCAACTATACACTTTCAGTTTTACAGATTACGTTTGATTTATATTATCTGTAACATTTCATAACTTTTGAAACATAAAAGTGTCAAGAGTCAAGGAACGCTGATTAAACTTACAGTGAACAACTGAGGTCTTTCCGATATACTAAATATCAAGTATATATTTATGGGTTGAATAACCTTGTTTTTCTTACTTTTTTTCAAATATATGATTAGTCCTATTTAGAATTTGTAAATGTAAGTAAAAATGGTTATTGATACTAAATTTACAGGAACTTTTGTTATGTATTAGTATGAGAACAATTTAAATTAGATTAACAAAAATTATAGAACAAAGAAACCAGCAAAGCAAAAGTTGAAATTATTAAAACTTAAACATTATAAAATAATAAATGATCTCATTATTCAACACGCAATATGCAACATGCACTATAGTCAATTTCGTCACAATGACGCTGTCGTCGCTACAAAATAATTGAGGGACGACCATTTGATTTTCGGCGGGGATGGGGGAGGCTTGGAAGATTTTATAAATAAATATTTAAATCCTGATTTTCAGGATAATAAATAAATAATTTGAACCTTGCACTAAAGATAATAATATATGTGAATTAATTAATAAAATATGTTTATACTAATTTAACTGATTGCGTTGTCTTGCATAAATTATCTTAACCTTTCATAACTTTCGAAAAGGAATGCTGATAATATAGACATAAATTAAATTTTGCCGCAAATGCATTTAACGCAACTGGGGCATTTTGCCGCACGTGCATTTTTTGTCCCTAATCTAGGGACAAAAAATGCAAACTTTTGCCCCACATGCATTTTTTGTCCCTAAACTAGGGACAAAAAACACAACTGGGGCATTTTGCCCCACATGCATTTTTTTGTCCTTAAACTAGGGACAAAAAATGCTACTGGGGCATTTTTCCGCACATGAATTTTTTGTCCCTAATCTAGGGACAAAAAACGCAACTGAGGCATTTTGCCGCACATGCATTTTTTGTCTCTAAACTAGGGACAAAAAACGCAACTGGGGCATTTTGCCGCTACTGCTTTTATTGTCCCGCGCATATAGGGACAAATTTCAACCGATCTTCAGCGTTTATTGTACGGCCGCTATCGGCCATCGTACATTTCATTATGACAATGATATTGTAAGTATGTAAGTAATCGCACTCCATTTTGACAGTGATGCTGTTAATACTTCAGTAATATCATTCCATTATGATGGTGACACTGATGCTGTGTTCACATGTAATTCGAACTGAATTCGCATTAGTCAATTTGAATAGTCTTAATTTGCGTTGGAAATTGATTCATGCTCTAGCGCCATCACAAAGCGAATTGCAATATATTTACACATTCTAGTACGCATCAGGACCGAACGTCAGTTGGCGTTAATGCGAATTGGGCATTTACATGTTTAGCGTATTCCAATTCCAACTGAGAAAATGACGCATGTTTAACGTTTTTATATTCCAATTGAATTTGAATTCAATTCGAATTTAAAGTCCCATGTGAACGCAGCATAAAAGTACTTCAGAAGCCTCATTTCATTATTTCAGTCATGCTATAAGTATTTCACAAAACAAAGTTAGTGAGGTGGTTTCATAATACAAAAATACAATAGTCAGTGAAATTAAAGGGAATTTCAGAAGCATTCTATATCCTCGGGTTTTATCCATTCAAACAGTGCTAAAATTTTTTGCATATGGATCACATTTTCTTGGTCATAAGTCACTTTAAAATACATAAGATAGACTGTGTATAAAATTTAATCAACTTCCAATTATAATTTCATATATTTAAAGGCCTATAAACATCCTATGCAAACTGAAGGAAAACTCTAGAGAGATCTGTTTCCCGCCAAAATTTTGACGTCTTAAATTTAAAAAATTCCTACATGGATTTTCAAAATTTTTTGCTAAAGTTGTTCCATTAGATGTGCTCTTCGAGGCAAAAGGTCAGAATTTTAATTCTTATTACAAAATTTTTGAGACTCGTACTCCCTTAAGCTAAGTCTGAGTAATAAGACAACATCTTAAAACGGGAATAAAATGCCCAATATTTCGACATGCACTGTCTTCTTCGATGGAAAGGTTAAGATAAAAGTAAGT
The DNA here is from genome assembly GCA_002080025.1 of Modiolus philippinarum. Classification (NCBI taxonomy): domain Eukaryota; kingdom Metazoa; phylum Mollusca; class Bivalvia; order Mytilida; family Modiolidae; genus Modiolus; species Modiolus philippinarum. Next base: position 42,600 of record MJUU01034158.1, read on the forward strand.
GTGGACTCGCTAGATCAATACAGAAACTAAAACCAAGGTAAGATTCGAGAAATTTGATTAAATTATTTGGGACAAAAAAGGAAACGATTTTGAGTAAAGACATGAAATGACGACAGAAAACAAAGTCAAAATGAGTCTCGGAGAGGACTAGAATGAAAAAGCTGATGTGTGAATAAAAAAAAAATGCCCAAAAGTTATAGAGAAGTTGATAATAATTTAGTGATATGACAAACCGATCAAAACTGTACATTACTGGTACGAAAGTTCCTTGATGTTCAAGCCTGGAGGTCTAAAAGTTCCAAGAAAATGGATGGCTCTCAATTCAATTGTCAATGTACGCATTGTAAATACTAGTACTTCAATATGTACGTGTCAAATTTGTTGGTGTAACACTTCAGTGCAGAAATCGGGATAGTTAACGAAACTGTTGGTATTTATTCACCTGTAAAAACTGTCATATACAGAAATTAAAGTTACATTTAGATCATATTAGTTATTTGTTCTCTCTCTGTTTTTACACATCTTTGTGTTTATGGTCTTCCAAATTTAAGATTATATCTGCACCGAAGTACATAAATTTTGTTATTTGTAAGTCTTGGTCGTTCCAGCTCGTTTTTCTGTTTTTCTGACCTGAAAGGTATTTTGGAAGTTTTATGTCTGATCGAAGTTTTAATACAATTTTCAATATGGACACTTTGAATCTTTCTATAGTCGACAGAAAGACTAAACAATAAACCAAATACATTAAACACAGAAAAACCAACTAAAATAAATCTTCGTAGGGGATGCTCTCCAAGATGTCTTTGCTATAGACACTTGGTGACTGTAGATTAAGCTTAGCTGCTGAATACAACCAAATGAGTAACAACTCTGTAGGACTCAAAAATCCGATTAGAGCAATTGTTGTCAAAGATATTAACTCTTAGTGAAGATTTGCATTTGATATTAGCCACTCGGTGTTGTAAAAATTTTGTGCAACTGTTCTAAACTATTTTCATTTTCGATAATTCTCTTATATTTTCCATATTTTTTTCATAAAGTATAAGATACAGAGCTAAACAGCGAAAAGAATCAGAAAAATATGAGCAGACAAAAAAGAAATTAAAAATTGACAAATTGCCTTCACCCAGTGAAATAGAGAGTGCAGAAATAAGACCACTTGAACGGAAACCAACGAAAGACCCTGAAATTGAGGTTGATCTTTCCTCATCTACTAATCACTATCAGAATGTTCCAAATACAAAATATGAAAATGTTGGAAAGGAGGTACAACAGCCTATTTATATGGAACCAAAGGGAGAAGATAAACGGATCTATAACACCGCGGAAGGTTCAGAGTATTACCTGGTTGGCGAAGGTCAAAATCCTAAATTACCCGATAGACACGATGAAACTAAACAGAAACATAATGTTACTAAACCCAAAAATAAAAAAGGCGATCAAAGCCACGTGAATGTGAAAAATAGGCAAAACAAACAAAATATAAAACCTAGTCAGACAAAAGTGAACCGTCAATCAAGTGGCAGCTCAGGCAGCGACTCAGATACTAACAATTCTAATCTAAATTCATCACGAGATTATATTAATTTAAAAGACAACCCAATTGCTCCACCAGAGCATATTGCAAAGGGACTGCCACAAAATTTAGTTGTTGACGAGGTATATGAAAATGAAGAAGTAAAGAATTCCAAACCATCGAAGATAAAGAGATGATTTCAAGTTTATCTGTTGATCCTAAAAAACAGGGAAAAGGTATGCATAATGAAAATAGTCAACATTTTGTTTTAATATTCATGTAGAACGAAATATAAACTGGAAGCCCCCGTTCAAT